>PVIA01006916.1:0-90301 GCA_004024845.1 Tonatia bakeri | reverse complement strand
TTTTTTGAATTCTTGTTTCTTCATTCTTTTCTGTTTGGTTGTTCCTTTCTTTCTTCTGGTCCACTCCATTGATTTGAGTCCCAGTTTTCTTCCCCTCACTATTGGTCCCCTGTGGGTTTTCCTTCATTTCTCTTATCGTAGCCTGCATTTGTTCATCTAATTTATGTCCAAAGTCAACCAATTCTGTGAGCTTCCTGATCACCAGTGCTTTGAACTGTGCATCTGATAGTTCGGCTATCTCTTGGTCACTTAAAAAAATTGTTTCTGGGGCTTTCAAATCTGTTTGAGCCATCTTTATTTTCCTTTGTTTTGGTTGCGGCTGTTTCATAAAGGCGGCAGAGCCTTAGGTGTTCACCAGGGCAGGGCACCCCAGTCGCTGGTTGTATGTGGGGGCGAGGTCTGAGAGGGAACAATGGCGCCTGCTCCGCTCTCTCTAGGACTTCCGTTCCCTCCACTGCCTCCCACAAGCAAATTGGGCCCTTCCTGTGCTGGCTCCCGGGCGGTGGGCTTGTGCACTTTCTCGGACTCTGTGGACTTCCCCGAGAAGTCTCCTGTGAGAGTCTCCCAGCCTCAGTTCCCAGACGGGGCTCTTAAGCTTTGAAACGCGGCAGCGCTGCCCGTTTTCACTTAGTTTGCGTGCGAATGTGTGGCTGCGGGCAGCCAGCTGCCTTGCACCCCTCACTGGGTCTGCTAGTCGCCTCCTGCGCCCAGGGTCCGCCACCGGTCCGTCAGCCACCTTCTGCGCCCTGCGCGCCCGCGCCTGCCAGCCAGCGTTTCTTCCCGCCGGGACGCCTCGACCCCTCTCCGAAGGCCTCCGACTCTGCAGCTCCTTACCGGTCTGGATGTACTGGAGTCCGACTTCTGCTCAGTTAATTTCTCTCTGTTCTGGTTGTATTTTTGTTTCTCAATTTTTGTTGTCCTTAGTTTTGGTTGCGCGAGGAGGCACAATGTGACTGCCTATGCCTCCATCTTGGTGGGAACTGCATATACCCTTTTGTTTAGGTCTTTTAAAAATGTGTTTCAGTAATGTTTTTATGTTTTCAGTGTACAGGTTTTTCACATTAAAAAAATGCACCCCTAAATATTTTTGCAGTGCTATTGAAAATTACACTTAAATTTTGTTGACAGTATAGTGACATACATTTGCTAATATTGACTTCTTTCGTGCCATCTTGCTAATTCAGTCAGCAGCAGGGCATTGTTGCAGTCCTTGGGAAATGTTTCGTATGAGCTCATGCTGTGACTACACAGCTTACCTCATCCTTTCCAATCCTTACTGCGCTGACTAGGACCTCAAGTTCAAGTCTGAACAGAACTAGTGAGAACATACATCCTCACCTTGGTGCAGATTTTAGGAGGAATATGTTTACTATTTTATCATGTTTTAATTCTTGCTCATTGTATTACAGTTGCCCCAATTTTCCCCACTTTGCCCTCCTCCACCCAGCCCACCCCCAGTTCCCATGTGATGTTATCAGTGGGTTGAGGAGCTTCCCTTCTATTCCGTTTGCTGAAAGCTTTTATTATGAACTTTGTAAATGCTTTTACTGTATCTATCAAAATGATCATTTTTTTTTCCTCATTAGTTCTGCAACTATGGTAAATAACACTAATTAAGTTTCAAATATTATACCCACCTTGCATTCCTGGGAAAACCCCATTTTGTCATCATGTAAGGTTGGCATATTTGAAAATCACCTATATATGATTTTTTATACATTACTGGATTCAAGTTGCTAATATTTTGTTGAAGACTTTGGGGGCTTTTAAAAGGCTCATTGGTCTGGTGCTTTCTTTCCTGGAAAGAGCTTTGTCTGATTTTGGTATAAGGGTAATGCTGGCCTCATAAATATGGTTCTCTTCTGCTTTCTAAAATGTTGATATATAAGACTGGCATCATTTTATCTTGAAACATTTGATAGAACTTACCAGTGAAGCCATCTGGGCTTGAAATTTTCTGGGTAGTAATTCAATTTTTTTTTAAATTTCATTTTTATTTACTTTTAGAGAGAAGGGCAGGGAGGGAGAAAGAGAGGGAGAGAAACATCAGTGTGGTTGCCTCTCATGTGCCCCAACTGGGGCCCGACCTGGCCCCCAGCCCAGGCATGTGCCCCGACTGGGAATCGAACAGGCGACCCTTTGGTTCGAAGGCTGGCACTCAATCCACTGAGCCGCACCAGCCAGGGCGTAATGCAATTTCTTAAATATGGCAGAAGTAATGTCTGCTCGAATATGGTTGGTAGGGTAATAATAGGGGTGTAATGATTTATAATTTTAATTTGAACATTTCACTGAAAATGTCATATGTTGTGCATTTGAGTGTGATATTGTTAAGTTACAGAATTACATGCTTATGATTTTCCAATAAAAGATTTTGTAATAAATAGCAGGGGCATTATTTGTGTCAGATCCTGTAGCTAAGGGAATATTTAAACTTTTTATTTCTTTTCATGTCTGCTTAGGTAATTTGTGTCTTTCAAGAAATGTATCTATTTCATCTATGTTGTAAAATTAACTGGTATATAGTGTCTAAACAAAGACAAAGGGGACAAAGGCCAGACCTCCCTTTGGGTGAGTACAAATTCCTTACTACACACTGACCTTGTTACTGGGAGATACTTGATGATGTTTCAGAGGTGAGGAGTCATGAGGTCTGCAACCTACTTAAGAGAGAGAGGGAGGGCCCTGGCTGGGTGGCTTAGTTGGTTGGACTGTCTTCCTGTGCACCAAAAGGTTGAGGGTTCGATTCCCAGTCAGGGCATATACCTAGGTTGTAGGTTCAATACCTGGTTGGAAAGCGTTCCTCGTGTGAGGGTTTTAAAAAAAGAGAGGGAGCAAGGTGAATACTGGGCAAAGAGTGTATGGGAATTCGTTGTACTACTTTCAGAACTCTGCAGATTGAAATTCAAAATTAAAAAAATCAAATGATATATTCATATTCCAGAACCCAACAATTTAACAAAATAATCAGAAGATCACACACATACTCTATACAAAGAGTTTTATCATAGAACAAAGTTTGAAAACACCCTAAATGTTCCACAAAGATTCAATAACCAAACTACAGTATAATTAACACCAAACACCCCCAAACACCAACAAATCACACTTTTTCCCAAGAGTATCCATGTGGAGAATCCTCCTTACAGGTAGACTTCTGACGGGAAAAGCTGCAGTGCTGAACGCAGGGTTCCATTCTACATGCACAGGAGACTATAAAGAAACATTACGTGAATGTGGCTGTCTCCGAGGGGTGGGGTCAGGGGTTAACTTGACTCTTCACATTCCTTCTTCAAATTTCTTGAAGGGCTCCAGATACTCTCACCACTCCAGGGGCAACAGGGAGAGCTTGCATTGGTTTAGGGATAAACAGATCAGGAGGGTCTGGATGAGCCCCTGGGAAGGGAGATCCACCGGGCAGTGGTGATAACTGGCCACAGGGCAGCCCAGCAGAGTAGAAGTGACAGTGGACCCGAGAAGAGGCACATAGACTCTGAAATCCAGGCCCACTCCTTCCAAAATAAGCAAAGGTTGGGAGATTAATATGGTGTAAAAAAGGTAAATGTAAAAGGCCAAGTTTCAAACAAATGTAAAAGCACCTGCCCTTCTGCTCTGTCCCAAATGTGCATTAATGGACTTGGAACTTATTACTGCAAGAAATCCACACGGGACAACGAAAAGTGCAGTTTAAAGAGATGAGCGGAGGTGTGAGTCTGTGCTTCTTGCACAATCCTGGACAACCGGGTTAGCCTTCCTCAGCCTGTTCTCACCTCCAAAAACCTGGGAGGACGATCATTTTAACTGCAGTCCTCCCACATCAAAGATTATTGTGGACGGTCTGTAATCTGCAAAGCACTTCATAACGTTAATGTTGATTTAGGGTATGAGCTGTCCAAAACGCTGTAGTATCTTTGAAGAACTGGACTTGGATGAGAGAGTAGCAATGTAATATTACCCTAAGTGTTGCCACAAGAAACCATGGAGCACACAGTGCTCACACTGGTGAGGACAATAAGTGAACTTCATTCGATGGGCAGCACAGGATAGGGACCGAGGCCCACCTGGGCAGAGGCCCTGCCGGGGGAGGGTGAGGAGAGCAGGAACTGCCCTCACAAAAGGGAGATAAGTTCAGGAGAGTCTTTGATTTTCACCATAAACATAAACATTCCCAGCAGCTGTATTAAAAAATTAGAGAAGGAGTCCTGGCTGGTGTAGCTCAGTGGACTGAGCGCGGGCTGCGAACCAGGCATCCCAGGTTCGATTCCCAGTCAGGGCACATGCCTGGGTTGCAGGCCATGTCCCCCAGCAACCGCACATTGATGTTTCTCTCTCTCTCTTTCTCCCTCCCTTCCCTCTCTAAAAATAAATAAATAAAATCTTTAAAAAAAAAAAGAATTAGAGAAGGGGACCAGGTGATTACTGCCACCACAGTGAGAGGGGGAAACTGCCCCGGGCCATAAAACCTGGGTTGTTCTGGGCCTCTGTCTGGTACTGCTGTACCACCCAGAGGACAATGCTGTGTAGGCTGCACCCCTGCCCTGCCCCAGGCTGGAAACTGAGGCCCAAGAGGATGTCCTCCTGAAATGCCTGTCAGCCAGACAGCAATCACAGGAGCAGAAAGATCACCCTGGCAGGGAGCCAGAGGCCAGCGATGGACAGGACATCTGTCTGACCTGTTTCCGGAGGTGTGGGAAGAATATGCAAAGACTAGCTGTAGAGAAATTTTTCTTTTTCTGCCCCTTTAATTTTTTTCTGTATAATGCCAGGGACAAATCTTCCTGGGTTTGGTGTCAGTGACAATACTCACAGCAAGGAGTTCCGCCTCTCACACCAAGACTCCTGTTTTACAAAAGCTATCTACTCTTAGGAATGTGAAATCAACCCATTTATGTGACTAAATTATTGCTGCCCAGATACACTTAAAACTAAAAATTCGCTGCCTTCTGTAGTAGGGACAACGAAAGCAAGAAATATTGTCGAATCAGGATGTTGAGAAGTAGGATGCTAAGAAGTAGGTTTGATGATTGACCACTGAAAAAGTGTAAAAATAATACAAATGTAAACTCCAGAGGTTAAATTCAGGCGATTTATTGTAAACAGGATTACCCTAGCACTCCACCACACTGGCTGTGTCACATGCTCTCTCTTCCAACTCAGCTAGCCGAAAAGAAGACTTTTCTAAATGTCACAGGGAGCTAACAACTTAGTTGGTTTCACAAATCTCCTTTCCTAAGCACTGCGTAGGTAGCCGTCTCCGGGGTAGTCTGTTATTGCTCATGGACTGCAGCTTGGACCCATCGGGATGAGTCCGTTAGTATGCCTGAGTGATCCACCAGCGGCTCAACGTCCGGCCAGGACACCAGCCAATGCTGGAGCACAGCGAACAATCCCAGGTCCCTGGAAGACCACGTGCCATTCCTTTCAGATTTCTTCGTGTGACTTGCTCAAAAAAATAACTGTTAAATTTCACTCATTTTTTTTTAAAAAAAGAGCTAAAAGTTACTCAATAGCACATAATTTTCCACAGAAAAGGTGAGTGGATTATTTACTCGTACAGTGGTGATTTGAACACCCATGACTGATTTTAGATCCATCTTGTATATATTTGCAGTTTGATGAAAAGATGCATAGTCTACAAATGCATAAAAGCAGAAGGAAGTGATGACTCACGCACCTTCTGACGACGAAGACGGGCTTCACACAAGGAAGCTCTCCAAGGCAGGGATAAAAAGACAGTTACAGCACCACATTTATGTGATAGAAATGGAGCCCCGCTTTCAAAAGCAGCCTCCGCA
The DNA here is from genome assembly GCA_004024845.1 of Tonatia bakeri. Taxonomy (NCBI): domain Eukaryota; kingdom Metazoa; phylum Chordata; class Mammalia; order Chiroptera; family Phyllostomidae; genus Tonatia; species Tonatia bakeri. Next base: position 84,506 of record PVIA01006916.1, on the reverse strand, counting down.
GCTGTGATTATATCATTCTTGCCCCAAATTTAGATTATGTGGAAAATGGCAAATGTGAAAACTTAAGATGTGAAAAGACATGACTCTACAGAGAGAAATCCTAGCAAATCAACTCATATAGAGGTAAAATGTCACTGGAAAACGCCAGTCTTCCCTTTGCCTGAGTTAGTGGACAGCGGGGCCACTTACTGTTACTAGTGCCTGTATGTGGGAGTGTAGTCACAATTTCTCTTGAAGTTTTAATAGCAGTAAATACTTCAAAACAGCTGTTAAATCTATAGGAACAATTTCATCTAAAATAGTATCTCATGGGAAAAAATATTTCTTAAAAGTCCACTCTAGTCATCATGTGTGTGTATGTTTATAATTATATATTAAAAAAAATAATACGGCACTATTAGGCTGGTAGTAAAAATGGATTTTAGAGTCTTATGGAGATCATGCTATTTGAAAATCCAAGGCTTTATTTTTTTTTTATACCTCCAAAAAAGTGGCTTTGTACTTGTTGCCCTTTGAATCCACCGTGGGGCCAATGTCATGGCTGCAGATGCACTGCGCCTCGAGGCAGGAAGCCGCAGCAGGCATCTGTGGAGCTGACGCTGGGAAAGCACGCCACACGCGTGGCGGGACCGAGTCTGCCCCGGCCGAGCTCGCGGCACACAGTGGCCTGCTGATGGGAGGAGTGAGACCGATGGACACCACTGCAAACCAACTAACAACAAGAATGTGGACAGAATTCAATCAGAAAGAAACGAATCATAGTAATCCTGAGAAATTCAATTTGGGACAAAACTGACGTAAGGTAAGTGTGTGTTTCTAGTACTACAAATAAGTAGGGCGTTCTAGGGTTTTCCAGAACTAGTTTGAATAAAAAACATGTTCAAATTTTATAAAAAGGTTAAAACCATGCCTTATAATCAGCAATTTCACTAATAAAAGAAAATTACATTACTTTGTTCTTCATGTGCCAAATGTATGTTCTCCGTTGATTTACATGAGACCATCAAGTAGAAAGCAACTGTGAGGGTCAGTTTTTAAAAAGACCGGCTTCCTTGCGTGAAGCCCGTCTTTCTAAAGGCTTTGAAGCCTTTCCTGTCAACCTAGGAGGCTTTTTAGAAAAGGTAACATTTCCTTCTAACAAGTAACTATTTTACAGAATAGGGAAGGAAGAGTCTATAGGAATATCATTCATCATTTTAAGTATTGTTATATACGGGAAATTTTTCTTAGTAATGAAAAAAACTTTTAAAATATTTAAGATGTATTTTAAAAATATTCTACATCTATTAGATTTTGTAATTTAATTACTTTGGATTTTAATATTTCTACATAATAACATCTGACAACATCTCTTTTTCTGTTTGTGTCTCTACTAGTGAACCAGAAACTGTTAAAGTGGCCAAGATAGTTTCCAAGTCCCTGGAACACAGGACAAGTCCCGTGTCCTCCTGCTCGCTGCTGCCCGAGGGGATCTTCAGAGTTTGGCAGCCATGAAGTTAATATGTGGCTTCACGAGGGGAAACAGTGGCAAACCACGCTTGAACTCGGTCATGTTCTGAATCACTTCAGGCTGCAAAGAAAAGGTTTCCTCTTAGTATATTTAACCTAAAAAGCGGACTGAATGGGACACAGATATTTTTCTCTTCTTTTTGTTTTTCATACACACTAGTTTCTACCCCATATATCATGATCTGCTGACCTTTCCACCCGGATCAGCAGGGCCAGAGAGTCCTACAGTAAGGTCCCTGATAGGACCCTTGGCTCTCCTCTGGGTGCACAGGGCTGCACACTAAGGGCTCTGCACCAAGACTTCTGCAGAGTGCCAGACTGGATGTGCCCACCCAGCAATGCCTGGTTACATGGCCAGCTTTCCTGCTCCTACAATTAAATGCCAACCTTTCCAGATGATTAAAATATGCAGGCATTGTGGAAAGGGCAGAGGATATTAGTGGCTGGAGAGGGCTTGGGGCAGAGTAACACACTGTTCAAGCCAGAAACAAATACACACAAGGTCATGGGCTCAGTCTCTGTACTGCTGAAAAAGTCTGCACCCCGGGAGCTGTCAGAAAGAATGGGGGCCCAGCCTTTGGGGAGACCTTCAGAAGAGGCTCGAAACCTGGTGACCTGAAGCCTCTAGGTCTCACACGTTCTGGTGAACGAGCTCCTTCTAAACAGTAAGTCCTTTAACAATGAAGCTAATGCAACATTTACATTTCTTACATGTGGCAAGGCTGGTGCTTGAGACAAATTGATGTCATTTTGACATGGGAACTCTCCAACCACGGGACCTATAAGAAAATGAAGGGGTTACTGCTTTGCATTTATCGATACAAGCACACAAGAGCAACTTTCAAAAAAAAAGTGAAACCACACTCAACTCATTAAAAACTGTACCAGACCTGGTTCATGTACTTCTCATATCCTCTCAGGAGGCCTGGCCCACAAGGCCTTGACCACTAGTCCTGCCACCTGTCTGGAGTGTCGCCAATGGTGGCTCATGCTGTTACCATGGTTACTAAAGCCTCGGCAGCAGCAATTTCAGCACCCAGGCCTGACCTCACTGGACCCTGAAGCTCTGGCCACCACAACAATGCAGAAGGCCACGGAGTGAAAGGTTACGGTGCAGACCTTGGCAGTCAGAGAAGGGAGACAGGTGGGACTGAGCAGGTAGACTCCTCAGCCTCCTCCGCACGCCCAGTGTTCCACCCAGCTTCTCCGGGATGTCCCACCAGCAGCAAGCTGTGTTTTCCCACAGAGCTGCGGCCGGCCGGGCACGGGCCATCTGGCGTGGCTCTCTCCTTTGCTGCCTCATTGCCCTTCCCCTTATTTCTGCTCTGTTAGTGCAGGCCCTGTCTCCGGTCGGCTCCCTTCTCCACCTTTTTCCTTCCTGGTGCTCCGTAAGGGTTGCGGTTATGGCCAGGGACAGCTATCATGTATCTAAAAATACACATTTAAAAAAAAGTCAATGTTCAATACTTACAAGAATCCATTTCTCTGGCAAGAACATGGACGGACACCTTATGTCTCCTCGGGGCATCTACTGCCAACATTTCCTAGGCAGAGAGAAGGGCAAAGTCACCCTTTGGCCCGCTAAGGAATGAAAAGCTGCTCTCTTTCAACTGCGAGGAATCAGCCCTCGCCAGAAACAGAAAAGATGCTTCCTTTCTTGCCCAACACTTACAGTATTTCATTTAAACTTTATGAAGATCAAGCAACAATTATTCGTCACCCCACATTACAAAGGCGAAGAATGAGTCCGAGGAGACTGAGTGCTGTGCTCAGCAGGCGCAGGGCTGGCACAACAAACCCAGCCTGGCACTCGCTGGGGCGCGGGACTGAGACAGTGGCCCGAGCCTGTCAGGGATGGCCACAAGGCCAGCTCCCCTGAGAACCTTCTCAGACTCTGCATCAGGTCACTGCTGTGGTTCCTCATCTACCAAGAGAGAAGGAAACCAACGTTTACTGGGCTCTGCCTTGTGTCCAGTGCTCTCTGTCAGCTCACTTGTGTTTCTGTAAACTAAGCACCTTGATGGCTGCTATTTTAGAGACACAAACTCTAAAACACGGAGAGGCGTAATGACATGCTGGCATCCCACAGCTTGTAAAGGATGGCAGCAGAAGGGAGGCCTGCTGGCTCTCTCCGTTCGCAGCGCGGCTTTGAGGGATTCCCTTTAGCTATTTCCATGAACACTAGGAGTGGTCCGTCGGCAGACAGATCCCGTGGGGAGTATCTCTTCACCTTTTCCTTAATACTGGATCTTTATCTGCCTTTTGTGAAAGGAAAACACAAGTTGTGATAAAGCTTCCCCTGATACCTCAGCCAGAAGTAATGTTTTGTATCCTTAGAGGAGGAGATCATCGGCGAAGACACCTCAACCCCACGGTTATTTGTGGAGCAGTTATTGTAAGCCGGGTCTGCTGTAGTTGCCACAGAAACCCTGCCGAGGCCGCACAGTACACTGGACCGCGGCTCCCCGCAGCAGGAACAGCCCAGATTCTCCCACAGGTGTGATCTGGCCTCTCCAGGTTCTTTCAGGAGTTCAGCCCGGGTCTGCCTCCAGTAACATGGAGCACCTCATTTGGGAGCATCTTACTACAATTATGGAATAAAAAGTTCACTTCCAAAGACCTATTCTTGATCACTTTTCACCCAAACCTTCATAGCCTTCTTATCAACCTGTATCAGTAGACAGAAGAATACCCTCTTCAGTTTCAGGCTGTTCTCAACTTCCTGACCAACTTTGGACAATCCCCATTTTTTTAAAAACCTAGCCAACTGCATTTTCTTGCAAAACGTATTCTAAGGATCATGAGTCGCAGGAGATACTTACAGACATTCAGTTAAAAAATAGAGGGCCCATGGTGAAACTGGTTCAAGAAATGTCCTGCCAATCAAAAATGAACAAGTGCTGGGCTACAGAAATTTTTACTGTGGGGCTTCTGAGAACTTTTAAAATGCTAACACACTGTGATTCTCCAAAAACAGGAATAAAGAGTGTAGTCATTTCCAAAGTTACATGGTCATGAAACTTTTTCTAGGTTCCCCTCTTAATATCTTGTAGATCACTAGTGCACTATGGAACATAGCTAGGGAGATGTTAAGATTTAGCTTAAGCTCAGTAACAAATACATTTTTAAGACAAGAAAAATTCAGCCTAAGTGCTGTTTTCAGATTCAATACTCAGATACTACTCATGATTTTAAATGAATAATAAAATTGGTGGAAAGAAGATAAATCTTCATTTCTTTTGGAAACATTACAGTACATTATCTTAGGACTTCATTCTTTTGAACACACATAAGAAGTTAGGCCTTAAAATAAATGTCTTAGAAACCAAAGAGATCTTCTGTAGGCGATTGAGAACAGATCACAGAGGTTAACAGCCTAAAGTAGCAAATAAACACAACAAAAACTTATAACATCAAGGAAGAAAATATATTCTGATTTAACCCATTCTGATAAAACATTAAAAAAAAACAGGACTCAGTATTACTAATAAAGAGAACAACAGAGACTATTTATTAAATAGCACTAAGTGCCAATCACACCTCATTTCAACCAATACTCCAATGATTCCCTATTTTGGAAATAAGGAAATGGAGGCTTAGAAGTTTAAGTAACCTGGCCGAGGCCACAGAGCTAGCTAGTTGGTGATGGCGCTAAGCCCCCAGTCTGTGCTCAGAGGCCACGTCTGTTCCTGCTGCTGCTCCCACAGGTGAAAGGACCTCTGGAGAAGCTGAGACCAGCAGGTGAGGCTGGCAGCTCTTGGCAGGGCCCTCTAGGCAAGTGAAGAGCAGTGGACCTGTGTACTCTGCTGCTACCCCTAACTCTGCCCCCAGCAGCCCTGTTGTGTAGCTCTCTCTTCCTCTACCAGGGATGTCCAACTATTTCACATCCCTAGGCCACGCACTGAATATACTGTGATATGTAATCACAAAAAAAATCTCATAATGTTTTCAGTAAATTATGGTTTTGTGTTGGGCTGCAGGTTGGAACCCTATTCTACACAGAGATTACCTGGGGTTATATTTCATATAAAAATTTTGCTTTACATATTTTTATTAACAAAAAATATATAAATTTTTACATATATATATAAATAATTTTATTTTTAAAAGCAGTTTCAGGTCCACAGCAAAACTGAGTGGAAGGCAGAGATTTCCCCTACATCTGTTGACCCCACACACATATATAGCCTGCCCCCTTATCAAAATACATTAATATTTTAAAGACTGTTACAGCAAAAGAGCAAGAGCAGGTTAGGTGGCATGCCTGTCTTCCTTCACACAATGCAAAGGGAACTGTGAGGTAAAGAAAATAACTTGCCCAGGCACTTCCACGGCCAAAAAGCTTAAATCTCATTGCTACAAAAAGGAACATTCATAATATTGGCTCTTACTGTCAAATTTTGAACCTAAAATTGTATCATCTCCCTTTTCATATTGTGCAGGCGTTACTGGCCACACAAATACTTGTTTGCACAGACAGAGAACGGCAGCCGTGTCGTTACGCAGGAGGCTGGGGGAGCGAGTGTAAAATGACTGCAGACAGTGCAAGGTCACCGTTTCCTTCTAGGAAACAGCACCTTCGGGTCAGGACACTTCCCTTCCCTCACTCTCCCACGCAGCACCAACACTGGTAAGTACGTGGGTGTGGCAAACTCCAACATGGGAGAAAAAAGTGATTAGCCTTCACTGTCCAAGTAATTTCACAAAGTCATTCTCATGAGAACTGTGTGTACTGACTCTTGTGTTGTTAGTTACAATATATTCCTGAAAAACAACACTGTAAAGTAGATGATTTCTCTCCACATTGTAAAGTAGATGATTTCTCTCCCTAAGAGATGTTAACAAAGGGTGGGACTGAGTTCCTGACTAAACTATCAGCACCTAACACATCAGATGTGAACCTGGAGAAGTGGCTAGAACCCTAGCTCGGATATATTTCTAAGGTTCTATAGTAATTATAGACTGTAACTTTGCTCTTTATCCTGCAAAGTAGACATAAAAGTATTTTACTCAGAGGTCCTAATATATTACAAAAAACATATGTAACACTTATAATGCAACTCCAGTGCAGTAAAAATTTTTAATTGCTGCACTCAGCAAGCTTATCACACATTATATAACCACTTAACAAAATTTTTGCTACCCTCCTTAGAATTTTGTTACAGGTGGGGAAAATTTAGATGTGCTAACCTCTTAAGGCCGTACCAGGAAAACTGGAATAATGGCAGTGCCTCTCTTTCCTCTGGATAAACTTTCTCTATGAGCACAGGCATTCAAAACTCCTAAGATCCCTAAACACAGTTCAGAGGTGAGCAACCATTTATGTAAAGAAGCGGCCACTGTGGCACCTAAATGGGTGAAGACAATTTACGGTTGTCAGAGATTAGAGAATAATCTAATTCTCAAGTTCTATTTGTTTTCACTGCTCTTCCTTCCCACCAAATAAACTCAGCAATGGTATTCGTGGGCTGGGGTGGGGAACAGAGAGAAGAAACCAAAAGGCAGCGTAAACAGACAGATCCAGAAGCCAGGAAGGGCCAACCCAGCCCCTGGTCCAGAGGGAGAAGAAAACAGCATGGGTTCATTATGAACTGTCTCTTTTTACCAACAGTAATATGTGTCAAAAATACACCGATGAAAACACCTTCATAAATCCTGCCTGAATGGTTCAAAGCAGCAACTAACACAGACCACAGCACATACAATATTTCCTTGTCAGTCACAATCTAAATATATGAATTGAATTTACCTTGTAGAATTTGATGATATCTTCCTTGGTAAGTGTCTTTAAATATGCAACTTCTACATTATCTGAAAAAGTAATCATATAGTAATTTACTAATGATCCCATTTTAAGTAGCCCAGAATACTACATGAAATGACAATATACTTCACTTCAACACTCCTAAGTATTCATACATTTTTTTAAAGATTTTACTTATTCATTTTTAGAGAGGGGAATGGAGGGAGAATGAGAGGAAGAGAAGCATCAGTGTGTGGTTGCCTCTTGCACGCCTCCTACTGGGCACCTGGCCCACAACCCAGGGATGTGCCCTGACTGGGAATTGAACCAGTAATCCTTTGGCTTGCAGGCTGGCACTCAATCCACTGAGCCACACCAGCCAAGGCTAAGTATTCATATTTTTAAGTGAACATCTACTCATACAAGTAGTAAGGGAATAAATTTCAAGTAAAAAGTTAAGAGGATATCCTGTCTCTCTACAAATGTTGGACCTTGGGCCACTCACTTCCACTTTTCTGAGCCTCAGTTTCTCATCTGGAATTAGGGTATAATAACTACATCATGGGGCTGTAGTGAGAACTAAGAAAAATGATAAATAACAACTACACATAGCTAGGGTACATGTCAGATGCTCAGTAAGCGGTATGTACTATATTAATAGTGAATACAACTGCCAGAAAAATTACAGGAGCTGTGGCTGGTGTGGCTCAGTGGATTGAGCTCCAGCCTGCAAACCAAAGGGTCACTTGTTTGATTCCCAGTCAGGGCACATACCTGGGTTGTGGGCCAGGTCCCCAGTAGGGGGAGCATGAGAGGCAACCACATGTTGATGTTTCTCTCCCTTCCCCTCTCTCTAAAAATAAGTAAATAAAATCTTGAAAGAAAGAAAGAAAAGACTACAGGAAAGAGGCCCAGAAAAGATGAGTTGGCCAAGATCTTCAGCTTATTGGTGTCAGAATGAGAACATAATCCAACTCCAACTTCTAATGTCACTTAGCACAACCCACTGTTAATCTCTGCTCTGGAAGAAAGGTGAAAGGAAGTGGATACGCAGGAGGCTTTGGGGAGCAGAACTCTCCCAAATCGAAAAGCACTGACAAATTTTGGAGAACCCTAAAGGCAAATGTTTGAACCCCTGCCCCTCCAGGGCAGCACTTGTGTCAAGAGAGTTCAACCTGCAAATTTTTCCTTTTTTTTAACTGTTATGGGAAATAGACACCTACATTTCTATGCGCAGAGCCTCAGGGGCGCAGCAATTGAACACAAAAAGTAAAATAAGATTCATTATTAGTACATTATTATGAGATACAGGTAGGTCTAGCTCTAGTTTCGGAGAAGAAAAAAAATGAAAGATAGACTTTCTAATAGAAAAGAGTCATGTTAAATGACGCTTCTTTAGAAGTGCTCTGCCCCCAGCTCCCTCCCAAATCAGCACTAGTCCGTCACCTACAAAACGAACACCATGTTGTAGAATGGCCTCGATGTCCTTAAATGTCACACTTATATGCCATGAATGTTGGGGCCCTAATTTTGCCGTACCTCTGTCAAAATTGTATTGCTGGGAGATGATTTCCCCCCAGTATTTAGCACACTCTGCGGACAGTTTCTTTGGTTTGTCTAGTCGACGAATTGCTAACGCTTGAATGTGTTTTTGGAAGGCCTCTTCTGTCATGTCCTCTATGGACTTTTCCATGGTGATTAGGAAAGCTTCCACTCTGCTTTCCAGGTAGTGCGGAGGCTTTTCTGACTGGATGATGAACCGTAAGCCCTGTATGCCGTTGGCTCGACGTGGGCCGCTGAAGACGATGTAGCCTGAAACATACATAGCAGCAGCCAGTCAGAACCTCAGCATTTGAGACTCAGGTCCCTTTCAATCTTCAGAAAATTATCTTGTCAGAGCAAATAAAGTCTACTTTAGGGCTTTATGTTATTAACCTCTGAAGAAACATGAGCAATTAGGATATCCTCAGGTCCTAAGGACAGAGCAAAGGATCTCTTTAAAGAATAGTCAGAAAGTTGGAGATACCTTTTTCTTCTTAAACAAACAAACCCTATTCATCATTCAAACTCAACATCCCGTAACTCCTAATTATCTGCTAGTTAATCCCCTTCCATCTGTGTTAAAGTTATTTCCACCCCAAGAAACACTGGGCTCATTTTCACCCCTGACCTGGTCCTAGCACTGTTTTCCTTTCACAACCAAGTTCCTTAGTGGACTTGCCTCTACTATCGCATTTCCCACAAGGTAACCCATTCCTGGACCAACTCTACGCTGACTGTAAATCTCTAGAGACTGAGTAATCGAAGGTCATATTTCCACTGACACTGTGTGAGCGTAACACCTTTTCTAGGCCAAGCTCGTGGCCTGCCTCCTTCAGCTGCTCTGCCCTGGACCACACCTCTGACAGCCATGGTGTCCCTGGGTCCCACTTCTGAGAAAGAAACTCTTTACAGTATAGACTGAAAGCTTAAATCACCCTGTACTATAACTATAATTATTCCTTCACAGGTCTGATTTCTGATTACATTGTGAGCTCCTTGAAAGGAAGGACCAGCCATAACATCTGTTTTCATGGTCCAGCATCTACCACGGTGGTTGTTTAAAAAAGATTGGTACTTGGAGAGATTCACCCAAATCCTTTTCACCGGTTCTTCCCAGTCATTACTGGGCCTTCTTTTTTTTCTTTTTTTCTCATTGAACAAAACTGCTAGGATCTTCAAGCCTTTTAATAGTGCCTAAAACTCTGCCTGAAACATTTCCTCAACAAACAGTGAGTGCCTTCTGCGTGCCTCAAGCTGGGGATACAAAGATGAGGAAGAGGAAGGGCCTACACCCTCAGGGAACCCAAAGTTGACTGAATCTAAGCTTCTCTGGATGGCTTGCTTCCCACCTTGCCGGCCATAACAGCCTACCCCTCTATCTAAAATGCCCTCTTTATTGACATGTATGTGATGTAAACACAGTGTCATCTCCTTAAGAACTGCTTTAATGTCCATAAGATATTAATTGCTTATCTTTTAGAAGTGATTCCCCACAAACAAGGTGTTCAGAAACCCTTCTGTACAGAGCATGCCGGAAGCAACATGCCAGGGCACCTTACACGTGGAGAATGTTCTCTAAGGACAGTGGTTGTTCCTCAAGGTCTGTGGTACCTGCTCTCCCCCACTTCCCTCTCACCCAGCTGCTCCTTGGTGCGCAGGGTATTGAAGCAAGGCTCAGAGATGATCTGACAGAAGAGCTCCAGAAACATGTTCTCCGAGGTGTTCTGCATGTCTGTCTGGTAGTATATCTCGATGCCGCAGTTGTTGTGAACTTCATTCCTCTGCTGATAAACAAACCATCCTCCTAAGAAGTTTCAAAGAGAGAGCAGCCCATTAGAAAACTTATTTAGAGTTTAATAAAGTTAATGTTTTGTTTGGCTTTTAAAAGTTGTTCAATTTGACTGGTGTTTCTTGGCAATTCCAACCTGCAATTAAGTTATTAGAATGTTTCTTAACACCTAGTATTTTGAGAATGGGATGTGAACTGAGTTACTGTTGACCATGAGGAAATCCGCAAGGGCGTTTGAGAGACCAAAGTGAGAGATGCCACAGGAGAGGAGAGAAAAGGCAGGGGTGTAGTAAAAAGAGGTATGACAGATTTCACTTTGAAATTTTGTTTCTAGACTGGCATCACTTTGCCTGATGACCAAGTTTGGTTTTTTTCATCCTCACCCAAGAACACTTTTTCATTGCTTTTAGAGAGGAAGGGAGAGAGAGAAACATCAACTGGTCACCTCCTGTACGTGCCCAGACCAGGGATCGTCTGTACCCCACCAGGGACCAAATAAATCTGCAACTCAGGCATGTACCCTAACCAGGAATCAAACCCTCAGCCTTTTGATTAAGGGACGATGCTCCCACCAATGGAGCCACGCCACAGGTAACAATGATATCCTGAGGCAGTACTCTGTTCGAGTTGGTTTTGTAGTTACTCAAATAAGCCAGGCACAGACCCTGGTCTTCAGAAATGGATAAGTTAACAGGGGATATGGAGATGCATTTCAATTCCAGTGCAAGAGGAGAAGTGCTGAGTAGCTTGAATAAGGAAAGGTTCAGAAAACCTGTGCTGTGAGGTCGGAAGAGTAAGTGATTACTTCTAGCTGGGAGTTGTGGAAACGTTTAGTGGAAGAGGGAGCTTATAACATGGGCGGGCGAGGAAGGATGAAGAGGTGCACACACAGGTTCATGAGGAAAAGGAGGGCTGGGGTCGGAAGGAGCAATATTTCAGGAGGATAAAATAGCTGGGGGAAAAAAAGCACAGACAAGGCATGTATGGGAAACAGCCAACAATCAAGTGTGGCTTAAAAAACAAAAATCAATGCTTCTCACCCTGGTCTAATAAACTTCCCACTAGACAATTCTGAACAATACTGAAAATATGCTTAATGAGTTTTTATATCAAGAGAAACCACCATTAATGTAAAAGTAACCCAATATTGCAAACTCTAATACATTATCTGTTTTTTATGTTAAAATTCTTCATAAAATATGCATGTAATAAACACATGTCGTTATGTTCACCTGTGGCTTTCCTAAAATAATTTCTACCAAAGACACTATGGGCTTCCAATTAGATATTATAATTCTAGTTTTTATTTTTTTATAAATAAATTTTATCTCATGATTCATAATCAACTTTTCTCTAGCTTTGTGATATTTTTACTTCCTAACTCCTCTATATTCAATTACTAGTCAATTCCAGTATCATTCTCTTCAAAATAATTGATACCTTGAACTTCACATCTTTGGTCTACCTACTGAGAACTTCCTGGCAGAATTATCTGTCTTTGACCATACTTCTAGAAACAGTAGAGGATCCCATAGTTCTTTACCATAAAATAATACAATGTCATCCAATTCGATCTACCTGTGATCACCCACAATACTATATCAAAGCTGTTCATTACCGAACTTACAACATTTCAACTTACTGTCAGGGAGCTGAACTTCTCTATACCGAACCAGCTGGCTTGGAAGGAGAGGTTTTGTATGCGCATGTTCAATGAGAGTGTCTTCAACCATCTGCATAACACCTAATGCAGCCTGGGGAAAAAGACAGGCCACAGTACATTACAAGAACACAAATGTATCTTGTCTGTGAAAATAAAAAAACAGTATATTGAATGATATCCCACACAATATGAAAACTACACATCTGTGAAATAAACCTTAAATCTTAGTTAAATACATTTGACTCTATTCAAACAGATAAAAATTAAGTTTGTTAATCTGCATCAGTCACTATGACAGTAGTGAAGAGAAACAGAGGTGCAGACCTTCTCAGTGCTGGGGGAAAGGCATTGATGGAGCTGGAGAGGCGCTGGTGAGGGAAAGGCAGCCCCAAGGGAATCACAGCTGGGGTTACAGCAAAGCAAAGGAGGTGTGCAGAAGGCTTTGTTTTGAATAAAAATGACCTTGCTAAGAACCCTGTCTCTGCCACGGGGCTAAGTATTTTGGAGGCAGTATAGCAAAGCGGTAGAACGTGTGAGCGTGTGAGACAGACTGACATGGGAATTCCAGAGTGCCATCCAGGCACTGAACACTTGGCCTTCACCATTAAATTTAACCCTAATAACTCTACTTGTACAAATAGGAAACTGAGCACGGAGAGGTCGAGCCGTTTTCAGAAGATTATGTATATAGTGTGTGGCACAGTTAGGGTTTGAATCCAGGCTGTCTGATTCCATACCACGTGCTCTTACTCACTACAGTCCTGCTGTCCTATACAGAGTAGGATAATTTTTCCCACTTCCTTCTGTGACTGCACAAGGCCGGGGACAGCAGAAGCAGCAGCCATGACAGTAGGTCCACAGTTAACCACACTCGTGACCCTCCACCTATGCCTCCTCCTCCTCCTTCCTCCAGAGAGCAGAGAAGGTTCAGTGAGTCTTGATGTGCTTATAATCCCACTGTGGTGGTGAATAGTCTCAGACCGACTAGGGGAAACAGCTCTTGCACTGATTCATAAGAGTGCCAACACTTCAACCACCCACCTGCTTAGTTATGTTTCCATGAAGAAGGGCTTCGATGTGCAGCCGTGACAGGAGTTGAGGTATGAAGGCCTTAAGACGAGGAAGGGTGACGTCTGGAAAGAGGTATGGAGAAGAGATCTGTATGCAGGTACGAGCTTTTGTAAAACAGCTTTGAGACAATTTAAGACTTACGGAAGAGTTCTGAGTTCAAAAACAGTAGGGAGAGTTCCCGTACACCCTTTGCTAGCTTTCCCTAACATTAACATCTTTCATAACCACAGTACAATGATCAAAACTAAGAAATTAACACTAGTACAATACCATTAACTACAATACGGACTCTTATTTGGATTTCAACTTTTCCACTAATATCTTTTCTATCCTAGGATGTAACCCAAAGTCCCACTTTGCATTTAGTTGTCATGTGTCCTCCAATCTGTGATAGTTCCTTGGTCTTCCCTTATCTTTGATGACTGTCAGATTTTTGAAGAGGACTGTTCAGCAATTTTACAGAATGCCCTTTGTTTTGGTTTGCCATGATTAAACTGAGTGTATGTAGGAAGAGCACCACAGAAGCAGCATGCCTTCCTCCATGCGGCACGTCAGGGGTGTGCGGTGCTGGCGTGCTGTGACACTGGTGATGTCGACACTGACCACATGGGAAGGGTGGTGTCTGCCAGGTGTCTGTACTGTAAGTGTACTATTTTATATTCTGTTGGTTATAACTGAGTAACTCATGTATGCTCTACAAACAATTAGGAAAAGCCACCTGCTCATCAATGCTTACTTTTCCCACTGTAATTAGTAAATATTTATTTTGGGGGAGATACTTTAAAAAATTTTAGCAACACTGGTGTATATTGCCTGTATCAATTATTATTATAGAATCCTAATAGTGAGTTTCCTACTAGCCACATTCCTATGTATTAATCCTTTAATAAAGAAGAGCTGTCCCGCCCTGGCTGGTGTAGCTCAGTGGATTGAGTGCTGGCTGCGAACCAAAGCATCGCAGGTTCAATTCCCAGTCAGGGCACATGCCTGGGGTGCAGGCCATAGCCCCCAGCAACTGCACATTGATGTTTCTCTCTCTTTCTCCCTCCCTTCCTTCTCTAAAAATAAATAAATAAAATCTTAAAAAAATAAAACAGAGGAAACTCAAAAAGTAGAAAATATTAAAAAAAAAAAAAGACGAGCTGTCCCTTCTCTATTAGGATACCATACTAATAATTACTGCAATGGATACTAAAATTAGTGGCTGAAATTTAAAGAGAGACATGGGAAAGGAATTAACAAGTGCTTACTGCTGTCCAGTATCTTACAGATTTTACAAACTGTAAAGTGTGTGCTATGATCCCCATTTTAAAGGTGAGAACTTAAGTTTAGAAAATGTAAATTTCTTGACCAAAATCATCAAGCTAGTAGGTTGCAGAGCTGGCGTGTGATCCTTGGTAGGGCTGGTTCTGAAGTGCGCGCGCTTGCCCTGCTCCACTGCACTGCCTTCGGGCCCCCTCTGCAGACCTCTATCTCAACACCTGCTCTCTTTGCCGCCACGGAAATGGTCTGTTTACATGCATTCTTTGCCACTAGATTGGAGCTCCCCCGATCAAAGGAGCTCCATCTGAATGATCTTTTTCTTTTCTTTTTTTTTTAAATCTCAAGTAACTGGAGTCTAGGGCCTGGTGCATAGCATGCAGTCAATAAATGCTGTCGGACCACACTGAACTCTGTGGTTCTTGCTACCCCAGCACGCAGGTAGCTTACTGGCTTAGAGTCATGAGGGAGCCAGCCTCTCACAATGAGTTGTCTCCAGATTAAGCCACGTTGGCATTACTGAATTACTACACAAATATATATAACAAAACAGAATGATTGTTTATTAGAGCAAAGAATTTCAACTAAGAAAGTGTTTTCTCTTTGTAAATTACACTTTAGGAAGGCTGCATATGCCTGAGACACTTCAGAGCTTATTCTGCTTAAAATTCATATAACATCTGACCCAGAAACTAAAAAAGGGGGTTGAGGAATTCAAAAGCCTCTGATCGTTGATCATGCTGAATACAGGTTCAGTTTCTTGAAAAATGTATTCAAAATCAATTATGCAGCATCTTTTCAAAAACAAAATTCTTACTATTAACTGAATGTAACTCATAACCATTTTGCAAAGAAAGGTGTATTAACTATTAACATTAAAAATGTATCTGTTCTAGTTAATTAATTTTATAATCTATAGATATACCTTCCCAGTGCCTGAGGCAACCAATAAGATAATGATTTTTCAGTACTTTGTGCTCATGGTTTGTCACTGAAGACATCAAAAGTAGAGTGTTACATAATAAATGCAAGTAAGGACTTAGCATAAAAGAACATTAAAAGTTCAACAGTATTCTTTTTCCTTATTGCTGAGCATGCAGAAAGAAGATTAATTGGTAAAGTAGTGCTGAGAATTGAAAAAGACAAAACAACAAAGGGGGATAGCAGTCTACGCTCTTCCAGTGGAGCAACCTGAAACGTGACTTCATTCCACCCCATGGGCGTTCATTGGACACGCACACAGAGGACATGATATCGTACTGGGTATTAAATAAAGGCGATAAAAGGAAGGCATGATCACGCCCTGGAGGATTTTACAACTTTCAAGCAAACCCTATGAAAACTAGACTTAAACTTTTAGGAAAAGGAAAAAGAAGATTCTTCAGTCTTTACACAGTTCCTAGTTTTTCTCTGAACTAAATAGAACCAGATGCCTGAGCACTTTCTGTGGGATGAGACTTTCAAACCTAGCCCCTTTTCCTTTTCTGAAAACAATATTAACAAGGTAAGTGCTTTGGTCAAAAGATTTGGTCATCTGCAGAAATCCACAAACAGAACAAATTAACTGCTGTTGGTCCAGGTTGAAAACAGCAAATGTGGGTAAACTGCCTGAATACCAAAGGCCACCACTGCTTTTATAAAAAAGTAAGCAATCTGGCTTTAAGAGAACTGTAAGTTATTAGAAAGCATAAACAGTAGATATGAGGATAAAAGAAAAATAAAGTATTAGGTTATCAGTGGAAAAGAGACTCACCATCCAGGGCTTCTTTTAACTCGTCTTTAGTCCAGGCCACTTCAGTCATCAGCAAGCGGAGGTAGTACATGGCGTGCTGGTGAGGCTGTTCAGCTCGGAAGTTGTTAAGAGATCGCATATACTAGTGAATGGAGACATGGAGTCATTAATTTTATAAATCCTTTAAAATTCACTTCATATTAACTTATGAACAAGAAAAAACAACACATTACAAAAATAAGTTCAGAAAACTTACTGCCTCTTTGATAATTTCAAATCTTTTTTCATCAATCTCAAAGGTAGCCATTTTCTCAATAATCTTCTTTAGCAATATTGGCTGCTTGTCATTGTAACCTTTCACCGAGAGCTACAGAAAGAGTTGGGGATGTTAAAGATCTAAAAATATCGTGAAATACCTTAAGCTTGATTTGTAAACATTCAGAAAATCCCAAAACCAAGTGCTTTAAAATAGAAATAAAACAAGAAATTAAATTAATTTAACTTCTCATGAATATAGTTTAACACTTAGACAACATTAACCATTGGTATTGACTAACACCAATAGCATAATCTTGTTTTTCCTAAATAAAATCAACAGCAGAAAAACTCACCTGGTGCCCAACTGTGGCAGCACACACATCATCAAAATTTAGGCTCTTGTAAAGTCAAAAGCAATTGCAGAATGTGTTTTAAGTTTAATCTTCAAAAAATGTCTAAGGAATGGCTGGCTTAATGTTTTCATAGGTGATAAGAAGGTAAAAATCATAAGGGAGTGTTATCGTCAAACTATTGGACATGTCCCCAAATTTTTTATATTCAAATTTTTTTAAAACATATTTGGAGAAATCAGGCAGCCCGATTTTTCATGCGGCATTGGGTCACATGTGCCCTTCAGTGCTGTCCAGTAAGGGTCCGTGTCCTACCACTCGCTGCTAGAGAAGTTCTGCTGGTGAGCCAAAAGCTAACGGCAAAACACATGTGTGGTGAGGGTACACTAGATTTTGCCTTAGGAACATTTAATAGTCTCTGAAAACATAACATTTTGAAAAGTGGGGGGGTTCCTATAGCCGTATTTCCTATTCTATTTGCACATGGCGTCACCTACTGCAGCAGCGGATACAATGCAACTAGAATACCTAAGGAATGAAAAATGATAGGCAAAAATCTCAGCAAAAGTGAAGGGTCTTGGCCATGGAAAGCACATCACATACTGTGCAAACCAGACTGACAATTGGCTGAAAGCTCATTTTGTCACAAATAAATTATTTATATAAATGGTGATATGCTTCTAAAACTCAATAGTGAAAAATAAACAATGGATTATTACTTTTCTATTTGGAGTTTATTTGTATTCTGAGCTTCAAATTTCCCTGGATTCTGAGAATGGTTAGGTCATATACATTGTGATACATTAAATGAAAACTACCAGAAAATTTATTTGTGCGAAGAAAAAAAAAGTCACTGCAAATAAATAAAATTTAAAATCCCTAAAACCTTTTGCATAAGAATTTATAAAGAGGAGTACACGGCACATGCTCTCATTTTAGTTGTTACTAAAACATACAATATACTTTCAAGAAAAGTGAAGAATGTGTGCCATAAAGGGATGTTAATTTGGAAATGAGATATGTTTGTAAACATCGCAAACAGTGACAAGAGAAAGGATCCAGTTATTTCTTAGAGTGTATTTAATAAGGCTTATTTTAAAACACACTCAAAAGTAGTTAATGATGCACGCTACAAAAAAATTAAATGAACATGTCACAAATATCTGAACATAGGAACTTTCTACTACTGTCAATAGACATAAAGGAAGCTTATATGTAAATAAAATTCAAGCACCACAACAGTAACTATGGACATCTTTCACTTACAGATGTTAATATACTCAAATACATGAAAAAGACAACATGCACTCAGGATTACTATGTTAGGCATTTCAAGCAGAGGAACATGCATGTAAATGTAGCACACATACATGTTCACAAGATGCACTAAACTCTACTAAATCATTCACTAGTGCCACTAATACCAATTTGAGTTCTTCAGTCGTTAAAGAGATGCAAGGAAAAAACCATCAATCTTCTTGTTTAAAAATGCAGAAGTTAATAGTTTTCCCAAGCTCAACATAATGCTTAAAACGGTGTGGTGCCTTTTCTTTGGTTTTCATTTTACTTACAAGTATTGCATTCATTCCTGATGCAATGCCATAGCTCAAACCTGAGAGGCGTGCTGCATATGTATACTCTTTTAAATCATCCTTCAATAACCTGATAAACAGGTATGTCATGTTGCAATGGAGAGGATCAGCATAAATGTAGCGACTAACAAAAAGAAAAACAAAAGAAATGCTTTGATACCTCAAGCAGTGGCATGGTAATGAAGAAACATGACCGAAGAGTATGGATATGCAGCCTCATGATCTGAATTGCTAGGGAAATAGTATAGGCCAACCTTATGTTTACAGTGGCAGCAAGATGTCATTCTCTGTTGTCAAAGACCAAGACTTCAGACACAGAATGGGTTAGATCTAAACCTAAATTCAGGGTTCAATTTTGTTGAGGAGAAAAATATGATAATTTGATGAAAGATGTTTAAAAAAAAAGAAATCAAGGAAAATTGGCATAATATGAACAGTATATTGCTGAATACTTAAAATAAAAGCTAACTTAAAAATTAAATGATGAGGAAATATGATTAGCCATAAAGATTAAAAAAAAAAAAAGAAATTCAACTCATACCCTCAATCAAAAACGCTTCCATCAAATCAATGTAAAAATGTTGATGAGTGGAAGGCTCTAAGACATGGGTACTTACATACATCCCATAGATGGTATTTTGGAGGTCATAGCTCAAGCCTGCTAGTTCTGCTGCATATGCATACTCGTTGAGTGAGTCTTTGAGGAGCTCAAGGTACAAATAGGCCATGTTACAGTGCAAGGGGTCCACATAAGCAAATGGGCTGGAAGAAAATGTTGACAGTAAAATAGCTGATTTATTACTTCCCAATGTGATATGTGGCCTTTCGAGATGGATCAAGAAGCTGAACATCAATCAATTCATACAATTTCCTGAAGACACGGTTTGAATTCTTGAGTCTGTCTCTTATGAGGAAAAATAGATGCCTAAAAAGAAGTCTGAAATATGCCATGTATGCTGGTGGAGGTGAAGAGGAAGAAGGAGCTGCTTCTCCCCGATGGTGTGACAGAACTGAAAAGTCAGAGTGGAACTGGCCCAAACACATACCTACGTTCAGACTAATAGGAGGAGGCAGGGTTGAAAGATCTCATTCAGCACTGCATGTTCCCTCTGTCCTTCTAAGCAAGCACACCTTGGTGGACTTGGTGCACCATGAGACTGAGAGGTTTGTGTGCTATAATTACATGAACTTAAAAGAGAAAAAGTGAGACCTGTGAAAATGTTCACTTATCTCACAGCGTCGCCCAAACCAATAAAGCTAGAGCACTGTCGGTAAAATAATTAATGACTTCCACCATATAACTGCAGCCAGAACTAGAAAAAAAATATTAAGATAGAAAAATATTGAAGTGAGAAAGGGCAACAAAAGAGAACAACTATAGAGCACAAGGGCTAAATAGGATCATAGAGATCACCTATTTTAAAACTTAATTTCCTAATTAAGAAATATAATTTTCCTCATCACCTGGGTTGGTAGCAGCAGAGTTAAGACTCAAATTTTAGAAAATGATCTATGCATCTGACTATATGACACTGCTTACCTTTATGAGAAGTAGGTAAAAGATTCATTCATTTTACAAATATTTATTACAAATGTAATTAAATACAATGCTAGGCTCTTCTCTAGCTACTGGGAATACAGAAGGGGCAAATCAGGTAAAGTCACTGACTGGAGTTTATAATCCAGTTGGAGGACACACGTATTAAGTGTAAATACACGCCAGGTGGTGACAGTGCTATGGAGGAAAATTAAACAGGGGGAGGGGCATGGAGTGATGGGTCGTGACGACGGGACAGAAGATTGCTAAGATGGTTAATAAGGCCCAGACCTGAAGGAAGCAAAGGAGCAAGGCCTAGGAATGTCTGGGTAGGTGGAGAGCTTTCCAGGCTGAGAAAACAGCTAGTACAAAGAACCTGAGGCAGTTGCTCTCTTGGCTTGTTTGGCAGCAAATTCAAAGTTTCACCCCATAGCATAGTAAATATAACTAATGCACTGAGAGCAAAGCCAACAATTTTATCAAAAACTGATAATGCAGCAAAAATAGGGGTAAAAGGCTCAGCCACTTTCAATTAAAATTAAAATCAAAGAAAAAGCTCCACGGCCATCCAAACGCCCTCCATCTGGAAAATCTAAGTGAATACCGTGTCATTGAATTTTTTAAAGTATTATACATGGTGACAGATGTCCGTTTTTAGGCAAACAGCAGCTCAGAAATTTAGGGCACAACTCAGAAAAGCAAATTCGTCAAAAGAAAAGAGTCCAGGAAAGGGCTCAGCCCCACAGGCACCTGCTATGCCCCTTTCTTAGGTGGAAGGGAAAGCCAGAACAAGCCAGGTCTGGGAGCTCACAGCCCCACGGCCCAAGCTCAGAATGCAGTTCCAGGAAGTGTCCTAAAATGCTGCACCCACAGCAACCATGCCGGTGGATTGGGGAGGGCCCTATAGCATCTTTTAAGAGAGAACATGATTCAATTGAAATGCTTAAATTCTGATTCATTTCTCAATTTGAAAAACAAGATTTTGTAATCAGATGCTGTATGTTTAAATATGGATCACAGAGTTTTAAAAACTATAACTAAGAATGCATAATATAATCCTATTTCTGTAAAGAATAGAAGGAGATATACATACACAAAAAATTTCCAGGAGAATCTACAAGAAAGCTAACAGTGTATACACCTCTAGGGAGACCACACCACAGAGAGGATTAATTGGAGGCAGACAGTTTTAATTCTAAGAACTACGCTGGGTGGTTTAGAATATGTAAAAATATCAAATGGTCTCTCAAAAGGTATTCTGAAGCCAAATGGGAAAATACAGGCATACCTTGCTTTATTGTGCTTCACAGATACTGAGTTTTTTTACAAACTGAAAGCAAGACCCTCCACCAGCAAAAAAATTATGGCTTGTTTTATTACCATACTCGTTTTATTACGGTGGTCTGGAACCCAACCCGCAATATCTCTGAGGTATGCTTCTAACCGAGCCAGGAGCAGAGAGAGCAATATCTACGGGTTCCAGAAAAGTATGGGCTGGAAGAGACTCCAGATCATTTAGTAACTACAACCACACTCTGTTGCATGTGCCAGGAATACAAAGCCAGAATCACAACGAAAACGCCCAAATTATTTAATCTTTCTTTAATGAAACTTCTGGGTGAGCCCATAGCATTTCCAGATTCCAAAATCCTAATGGTTAGGAAGGTCGTTCTCCTAATAACTCACCCAAATTGTTTCAGTTAACGGGTGTGCTCCTCAATGGAAGCATGGACAACCTTGGTTCTTACAATAAGACTTAACGGCAGCAGCTTTCTCTGGCCTAGGCTAAATAACTCTAACTCCTTTTGTTTTTAGACATAGGTCCTCAAGGAACCAAAGAAACCCTTTAGAAAGTAATTATTAACTGTTATAAGAAGCTTTGTAGCTTGATTCATCTTACCTACCTGAAAAATTCAAAGTTGAGACAAGCCTTCGGCAAGAAAAACTTGTCGTCTTGTTTGAACCAGAGTTTGCTCATAGCTGTATCCTGTGATGGAGAAAAGAAGTGGTTATGGAAATATGGGCACATTCGGCAAAAATGTTCACCACCCTTCAGGAAAAGAGTTCTGGAGAGGCTGCTGTCTCTTGGCCTTGAAGCATACTCAGAGGGCCAGCAGGCAGGAAGTGAAAAGAGAGGACTGGCAATTCCAGTAGCAGAGAGAAGTCACCACTTTATCTCCCCTGGATTAATGAGATAGGGACACTGTGGAGGAAGACTCAGACTGGAGAAGCCAATACCAACTGTCCTGTCCCTGTCTTTCTGGACCGTGGGAGGCAGATGCAGGAGTCCTTGGGTGGGGTGTGGCAGCCGGCTTCCAAGGTGGGCCACAAGGATCTCTGCTGCTGGAACCGACACCTTTGTGATGTCCTCTCTCCCACACTGAGCCACAGTTGCTCTGGTCTGTCTGACCAACAGAATGTGACAGAAGTGATGGTATGACACCTCTGAGATTACATTATGTAAGACACTATGGCTTCCGTGCTGATCACTCACTTTCCCTCTTGGCCCCCTCGCTTTGGGGAAAGCCAGATGCTATGTCAAGCGACTTTATGGAGACGCCCAAGTGGAAAAGTGAGATCTGCCAGAAAGCACTGAACTTCAGCCCAGGCTGACCCTCCAGCTCTACCTGAACCTTCAGACAGCCGAATCTGCACAACAGCTTCACTATAACCTCACGAGACCCTTAGCCAGAGCTGCCCAGCAATTTCATCCCAACTGCATGAAATAAAGTAAGTATTTGTGATTCTGAGCTGCTGAATTCTGGAGTCATGTGTCACCCAGCAGAGGAACACAGCCGGGGATGAATGAACGAGCCACCACCTTGACTCTGCTTCTCTCGCACTATGTCAGAAACGGCCTCAGGTGTCCACTTGTAACCCTGATGAGATCTAAATGGTTTAATGTTCTCATTAGTGTACTCTGAAAAAAGCCTATTTAAACCAACAATTAAAACTTGAAAGATAAACAAGTTCTGTCTTTCAGTAGCCTAACCTATAACTTATTAAAATGTCATTTCTAAAGAAAAACGGTTGTCTTAATAATAATAATGTAATTGCTTCAGATAAATTAAATTTCATATTCCTAAATACTAATTCTTATCTTACTGAGTGAATTGAATGCTAGGTCATTTCAAGAAAATGAAAATCAAGAAAAATGAGTGTTGGTGAATTTAGAAAAAGTTAGTTTTAGAAAAGAGAATGTGCTGGAATCATTTGATCCTTTTTCTATACAATTTTTACTCAAGGTATGAATTAGCAACATGACAATAACATTCTGAAAATGAAAAAGAAAACCCACAGCTCAGACGCCCTTCCTATTTGGGTCCACACCGCTCTGTCAAAAAGAGAGTTGTTTTCAAAGGCAGGGAAATACCACAGCCCCCTAGGGTGTGGATGTTCCCTTCCAGGCTTTAGATTCTTATCTCTGACTGTCACCACTCAGCGTGAATCTACGTCCTTATTGGGTCTTTGGTGAATACGAAAAAGAAGACACTATCTTTCAATAGACTTGTTGTTACAGTCTAGATTTACCCTTTTTTTCCCTGCAGAGAAAACAATTCCCTAGATTCTGTTTAGTAGTTTTGTTTGCTTTACATTTTGAGTCTTTTAATGTTTCTTATAGTGTTCTTTCTGCAATTTTTCTATCATGTCTTTGGATGTGAGCCCCTCCAAATCAACAAAGTACCAAATGCAAGAAATCATCTCTCTAAGTCCCTTCCATGTAATAGGTCTGTCCCTTGAATTTAAAAATCACTGAATCTAACATGTTACCTTAATAAGAGAAGGACATGGTGTTGCTTCTTTTTCTAACGGTAAAATCTCAAAATTTGTAGGAATAAACTCATTCTTCATTGGAAGTTTAAATTTCCCATTCAGTTCAGCATTTTGCCATTTCTGGATGGACGATGAAAAACAAGAGTTTAAAAACAGTCACTTCACTTAATATCCAGGCAAATATTAAGGGGATAAATGTCACATAGCATTCTTTTCCACCAAAAACAAAGAGGCTACTCCTCAAATCCATTGATGACTTTTTATAAAACGAGTTGGAGTCTCAAGTACTAATCAAGGTTTTATACTTACCTCGCTTTCCTTTTTCCACATCTCCAAAATGACCAAGTAGGGTTAAGAAATAATCTGAGATTGTGGAACACTGAGAGACTAATGGTCCATATGAAGATCATGTTTGCTTCAGTTCTTTAAAGAATAAGGAATAATCTGTACAGGAATATTTCCTGCAATGGCTAGGGAATAGGTCGTTTATTTTTTATTCTTACCCAAGGACATGCTCATAGATTTTAGAGAGAGGGGAAGGGAGGGAGAAAGAAAGGGAAACGTGGATGCGAGAGATGAACACTGATCAGTTGCCTCTCAGAGGCACCCCAACCAAGGATCGAACCCACAACCTAGGCATGTACCCTGACTGGAAATCAAAACCACGGCCTTTTTGGTTTTATGGGATGACGTTCCAAAAAACTGAGCTACACCGGCTGGGGCGGTAATAGGTCATTTATATACGAGTTAAAATTTCAGCTGCACTAAGTTACTTACATGTGTGATCTGAAAACAAGGCTAAATGGGGCTTCTTTCACTTCAGTACTTCTTAATACCAGGCTCACACCTCTCACAAATGACCACGTGAACTTTCAAGTGAAGCAGTAATGCAAGCACAAGGTTAAGGACAAACTTAAGGTTTAAGTCTGGATCGTGGGACAGGGCTGACCTACCTGCAGGTTAGAGCTGTTCCAGGGGCTAGTGCCAAAAGCTAAGTGGGACAGATCTTAGGCCATCGATTGCTGAACTCTAATTTATAAGGCTTTTCATTGTTTAAAAAAAGAGATAAAAAGCAACTGACTGCCAATAATTCTGGGTTTGATAATTTGGTCTCCAGATGATGTGACAGGGCCTGGCAGTATCTGCAATTCTATTCTGACCCCTGCATTTGTATCTTTTGGCACTGGGGTCGTGGGGATGTTGGCCATACTATTTGTAAGTGGCAGCTTAAGTCTCTAGGAATGGCTGAACAGTGGAAACCAGTAAGCACTTAGTAACTTCACTGCTGAGCTCCCAGATAAATTTGTTTTCAGAAAAATTCCCACGCAGGGCAGAGCTGTGCTGGTCAGAATTTGGTGAATAGGGGCTCTCTCTTGTTTTAGGATTAGTTTGGACCCAGCACTAACTCACAGATCACCTTTCCTCACAGTTTAGCAAGGTAGGGCTCCAGTGAGCTCCTTCTATGCTGCGAATGTGTCAGAAGTACCAGTAATGATTTTCTTTCTTAAACTGTTTCTTCTTCTTCTGTATCACCATTACCCAGGTACATTTAAGAAATGTCCCATGAATAAAGAACACAATCTCAAAGCTACACAATGAGAACTGTAAAGGAAAATGTACTAGACGAATAGATAGGACTCACAAACAGAATCTTGCCTACTGACCAAAGGGACAACACATTACCTAAATATTCCTGTTTTGAAAAGCCAATCCTCCTCCCTATGTTGACAAAAAGAGCAATGATGCAGCATGAGGCACAAAATATAGCAACTCCTCAAGAGCAGACTGTTCCCTGCCTGTACTCCCAGCAAGATCATGAGCTCTCTGGAGCCCTTGCATCTGTTTTTCATGCTTCCGACTCCCGTCTCTTCCTGCCCGTCTGTCTTGGTATCTTTGCTTCTCTGTGTGCTTTGGACTTCAATGGTTTCTGACTGCGTGAAGCTGGAAGTCTGCCTGACAGCCCTGCTGGTCTGACAGACACAGAAGAAGGAGGCCATAGTGCCATTTCTTCAGGCCAAACCTAAGGTCCAGCTCTCCAGCTCCCTCTTTACTCCTCTCAGGATGGTACAGACAGCATTGGGCCGCCACTGTCCACACCCTGGGCCGTGAGCTGGTTGACCTCGGGAGCTCATGTTGGTGTGTGCCCTTCTCACAAAGACTTCTTCGCAGTTGGGTTAACCATACCTTAATGACTTCATCTGGTATAGCTTCTTGTTTGTAGTGGGTTCCATACCATTCTTCTGTGCGATCAGTTTGTCCTTCAAAAGATTTGGAAACTATGGCAACCCTAGAGATAGAGGGGAAAAAAAAACAAAGAGAAAAAAACCTTTATGCTGTGACTGGGTAGCTCACTTGGTTAGAGCATCATCCCATTACACCAAGGTCAGGGTACATACAAGAAGCAGCCAATGGCCCTGGCTGGTGTCGCTCAGTGAACTGAGCACCAGCCTGGGAACCAAAGGGTTGCTGGTTTGATTCCCAGTCAGGGCACATGCCTGGGTTGCAGGTCAGGTCCCCAGTATGGGGTGTGCAAGAGGCAACCATATAATGACGTCTCTTTCCTCTTTCTCCTTTCCTTCTCCTCTCTCTAAAAGTAAATAAATAAAATCTTTTAAAAAAAAGCAGCCAATGAATGCATAAATAAGTGGAACAATAAAATCAATATTTCTCTTTCTCTAAACTCAGTAATTTTTTTTAAAAATTAAAAAAAGAAAAAACCTATAAATTCATGTTGTATATATGAAGTTATAGAACCTCACTCATGAAAATGTAAATAATATCCAAGCATGTGTTGGGCCTTTAAGACCCAGAACATTCAATAAGGCTTAGCTGAAATAGGCAATGTGTGTACAGAGGTCTCCGATAAGTCTCTGTATCCTTCGGTTATAGCCCAGCATTTTTAGTGGGAAAAAGTACTTCCAGGAAAGGTTCTTGTGGGTATGCTATTAACTAAAAGAGTAGTAGTTAGGGGAAAAAAACAAAACAAAAAAACAAACAAACAAGGTCAGTTGAAAAGTAGGCCTTAAAAAACAAACTTCTTCCCAGAAACAGCTCAGGCCTGGGGTTAACAAAAATGTAAACCCATTGGCTCATGCGTAGATACAAAAAGCCGAAAACACACTTTTATTATTACTTCCTAAATTTGTGCTTTATGTTTGTTTTTTTCTGCACAGACTACTATCGACTATGTCTACTACACGTACCTCAGCCCTCCTGCTGCTAGGGGAGAGGGGGCAAGACCGAAGCACCTCTCTATCTTCTTGTTTATTAAAAGCGTTCTTGATGGGAAAGTAGAAACAGCTCAGAAGTCAGAAGGAAGAAGAAAGTGCAGGGAGGGAAGTCAGAGGTGGAATGATGCCAAGAGGTAAGGGAACAAAAGATTACAAGCAGAGGAGCAAAAGAAGCTCTGTCCCGGTGGCACGGCTGCCCCTGTGGAAGATTATCAGGAACACTTCTTGCCTCCGTACTTTTTAATTATCAAAGTTGGAACCACTATGCTCCCACCAGCAGACTCAGCCCCATAAAGAAAGAAACCTTACCCTGGAGCAACCCCAGCTGGGCCTGGCAGCTGGCACTGTTATCCAAGCTGTCATGCCCTCTATCACTGACCTGCTGCAATTAGCACTGGCAGAGCTGCCGAGATCAACCCTATGTAGAAGGAACATTTTTTCCCCCCAAAGGTGAGTATAGAGAAGAAGAAAGATTCTCAATTCTAATTGCATATGATACCAAATTTAGAAACAGGCAATTTAAACAAAAGTAAAATGTATGCTCTTGCAAATTCACTCCTACAAAGTATTGCTCGGTCAAATTATTGGCTGTAGGGTAGCAAGAATTATGTGAACACAATTTTAAAAAATTAAATATATTGCTTGATTTTAGAGAGAAAGAGAAACATTGACTGGTTACCTCTTACACACACCCCAAGCAAGGACCAAACACCCCACAGGGCATGAACCCCCCACCTTCGGTGTACGGGATGACGCTCCAACTGAACCACACTGACCAGGGCTATATGAACACAGTTTAAGTAATTTTTTCTTGCAAAAAAAGCACATCCTTATCATACAATCTTGACAGCACTACCTTGTATTTGTATAATACTTTTCAACTTTGCTAAATTATTTTGCATCAGATAGAAAGATAAAATACTATTGCTATTTTGCAGATGGGCAGGT
Organism: Tonatia bakeri; assembly: GCA_004024845.1. Lineage (NCBI taxonomy): Eukaryota > Metazoa > Chordata > Mammalia > Chiroptera > Phyllostomidae > Tonatia > Tonatia bakeri. The sequence continues at coordinate 56,508 of PVIA01006916.1, read as the reverse complement.
TTCAAGGAAATTAAATAGGAGCCAGTGTTTGTGACATTATATAAAGTTAACTTTTCACGTGTCCCCTTTGCAGGGTGATGAACTCTGAGGTTTCACATTAGTTACCCAATAAACACTGGTTGATGAGAAAAGTGATCTACCCAAGATCTCATGACTAGTAGGTGACAAAACCACACATAAATGGTCACTAAAAGGAACCTTTACAATTGTCTTGTAAGTTCTATTATTAAGGTTGAAGCTCTTTCTCTTTGTGCTAATAGGAGGTTTTGTTTTTAAAAGGTCTGTAATAAAATTCAGGAGGACTTAGTTTGATTTTTTAAAAGAATGTATAGCTACACTGTTTTACTTGACTAAAATGATTTAGTATGTGTTCTGAGTATTTTTCTTCAATATATTTTAATCATGTAAGCAAATGTATAAATCACCCTATGAGCAGAAGCTTTTATCTCAATGCAGTCTAATTTATCAATATTTTTTATTTAATGGTTACTGCTTTTTATGTTCTAAAAAATCTTGCCTATCTCAAGGTTTTAAAGGTATTTTCCTTTGCTTTCTTCTAGAAGTTTATAGTTTTAGCATTTATACTAAGGTCTATAATCTATTTCAAATTAATTTTTGTGAATGGTGTAAGAAAAAGGTCAAGTTTCATTTTTTCCATATGGATGATGGACAATGGAAGAGTACCATTTGTTGAAAAGACTTTCCTTTCCCAATTTAATTATGCTGGTGCCTTTGCCAAAAAATAAATTGACTAGTGATGAATGGTAAAATAAAATGTGATATATACATATAATGGAATATTATGCAGCATTAAAAAGGAAGGAAATCTTAATATTATGTTAAGTGAAATTAAAACATGTTGTATTATTCTACTTATAATAGGTATTTAACAAAGTAGAAACAAAGTAGAATGGTGATAATCAGGGACTGTAGGAGGGAAAAAGAGGTTGTTTAATGGGTATATGTTTAGTTTTGCAAGATGAAAAAGTTCTGGAGATCTGTTTCATAACAATACGAATGTACTTATCATACTGAATCATACACTTAAAAATGGTTCAGATGGTAAATTTTGTGTTGTATGTTTTTTACCACAATAAAAAAAGAAATCAATTGACCATATATGTGTGGGCCTACTTCTGGACTCTCGGTTCTATTATAATGATTTCTTTGTCTATCTTTATGCCAATACTACAATGTCTTAATTACTGTAGCTTTATAAATAATAAGTCTTCAAATCTAAGTCCTCCAGTTTTGGGGGGTTTTTTGGGGGGGGCGGTGCAAGAGTGCTCTGGCTAATCTAGGTCCTTTGTATATCCATATGAATTCTGAAATCACCCTACCAACTTCTGCAAGAAAAAAAAAGCCTACTAAGATTCTGATTGTGATTGCACTGAGTCTGTGAATCAGATTAGAAAGAAGTGACATTTTAACAGTAACAAGCCTCTTAATATCTTCACAAGGTCTTTAGTTTCTCTTGGCACTGTTTTGTATATTTTTTGTGTAGAGGTCTTGCTTAATTGGTTAAAGTCATTCCTAAGTATTTTATGATTTTGTTGCTAACTGTAAATAATTTTTTTAACTTAAAAATATTTCTATTTTGAAATAATTGTAAATTTGTAGGATGTTACAAAAATAGTACAAAGAGTCCTGTGTACTTTTCATCTGGTTTCCCTCAATGGTCACATCTTCTTAATCATGGTACAATATCAAAGCGCGGAAACCGGTATTCATACAATGTGTGTATATATTATAGTTCTATGTCACCTTTTGAAAATTTAATTTTCCCATTGTTTGTTGCTAGCATATGCCTAGAAAAGTTCAAACAAAGGTAACTAGGAAAAAAGACTTTGACCGAATAGTTCTGTTAGAAAGATTTTTTTCTTTCCAAAAGTCCTACCAGATGGTTGATTTTATTCATAAAATGATTGTATCAAAAGCAAATTGACTCAATTGTTATGTTCCCAGGAGAATTTTGAAAATATGCCCTTGACAAAGGAGAAAAATTAAAAATGCAAAATATGTGGTCAAATATATTCCTTCTATTATTTGACTTTAGAAAAATACAGAGGAGATTCAATTTTAAGGCAGAAACATCACGTGGTAGCTCATACTCTCTTTGGGGGTTACCCTCCTGTAACAGTCACACCTCTGTTACTGTAAGAGCTTCTCCAGCTTTGGATCTCCTGGTTGGCCACTGGCTGGTCAGAAGAATTCTGAGATTGTAATCCTTATTTTTACTTGAAAAAATACAGTGTCCTCACTTGCTCATAAAACTGGTAGGTAAGCTGATACCTTGGGCATTTGAGTTAGGATAAAGCCAGGTTAAGACAATCTATTATTATATTTTATTCATGATAGAATCTTCATGTTTTAGAGATATTGCCTCAAAATCTTCCAGTGGAGGGAGGATAAGTGCAGGGGGGTGGGTAACGATAACAAAGACTGGCCACGTACTGACTGTTGAGGTTTGGTATTGGTACATCACACTATTCCCTCTACTTTGTAATCATGCTTGATAAAAATTTTTAAAGCATTTTATTCACAATTTCAAGTTCTCCAATTCTGAACATTATTGAAAAATTAGTATGTAACTAAAATCTGCTGAGTGACTCACCGGACATTTTCTGGTCTGAGTTTATCAAGAACCATCTCTATTAAATCAGGTCTAAATTCTTCCAGTAAATATTCAGCTGTGAGCACTTCTTCTAGGGGATAATACTGTAAATAAACAAATAAGTAAACAAATATACAAGGCTAACTTATTAAAAAGCAATCAAATCTCTAATACATGAAATCCATTATTTTATACCCCCCTCTTTCCTTCAATTCAATTTTAATCCACCAGAAAAATTTGTCAATTTTTTTTCTCTTTCCTACAACACTTTTAAGCAGTTTTATATTATGGCATGATTTTATACTTAATCTCCCAATACATTTACATTATAGAGAGCAAAATTGAAAAATGTGAGTAATATTTCTGCCTAAAAACTAATTGTTAATGAAGAGAATTTGATGGTTAAATGCTGACATCCATAGTATTCTTACTACAAAGTAAATACATTTTTATGAACCAAACTTGTTCTCAAATTTCTATGAACGTAATCAGACAAACATTTATAAAGTTGTTGTGGGGAAAAATGGCTTATATTTTTGGCTAGTGGGGAAAAATAAGGTAAAAGATGTTTTTTAGTAAGAACAACTTCCAATATACTGAGACAGACTGATTGATCCACTCATTCAACAAGTATTTAGTGAACACCTACTCTGTACCAGACAGTGTTCTAGGGGCTGCTGTGGATGCAGCAGCCACAGATGAGACAGACGATGTCCCTGTTCTCAAAGGAGCTATACTATAATTGGGAAGGAGGGAAACAATAAATAAATACTGTCATTGTATGTACAGGTGCTATGAACAAAATTAAAAAGCGGCAGGGGCGTGATGGGGAGGTCAGAGAAGGTCTCTCTGAGGAGAAGACACATAAGCAAGGATCCAAAGGATAAGCGTCTTCCCTCACATAGCCATGCAAAGGTTAGAGAGTGTACCAGGTAGAGAAAACGTCAAACATAAGGGCCCTCAGTGGAAGAATGAACTTCATGCTTGAAGATAAGGCAAACAATATCACTGGAGTGAAATGGGAATGGGAGGAGTAGGTTGGGGGGATATGCAATATGGTCAGAGAGACAGGCTGGGGCCAGATCACCTTGGAGGCCAAAGTAAAATTGTGGATTTTATTTCAACTTTGATGGGAAACTACTGAAGGACTTGACACAGAGGAGTAAAACAATCTAATTCTGGTTTTCAAAAGATCACTAAGGCTGGAAAAATAAACTAAGTGGGGACAAGGGAGAACACAGGGAACCCAGGTAAGAGGCTGTGAGAGTAGTCCAGGCAAGGAACGGTGGTAGTTCAGACTGGAGTGGTAGGAATGGAAGTGAAGAAAAGGAAAGTGAATACATGATCGATAGCTTTCCCATAATTAGCTATTAGCACATTGTAGAATTGAAAAATATTTAAAGTCAATAAGTAAAATACCTATGTAATAAAAAATATTACAGATGGTAATTTTTAGGATGATGAAAATTAAGATTAAACATGTCTTGACATCAAAGTTTGCCAGGTTGCTACAAAGTCTATCTAAAATTTTAAACTGCAGCTTCAATTTCTATCATTTCTGTAGTATTGAGAGTAATATATGCAGGGTCACTGAAATACTCTACACACCAATACATACAATAAAATAACAGCACACTTACATGCAATATCCCCGCAATCTTAGAGGTGTAGCCCCGTGGCCTCTCTTTATCTTTAAACCTAAAAGCAACAGCATTCAAGTCCTAAAATGGAAAGTTAATCCAATTAGACCTAAGTCAACTATTATTTACAAATACCTTTTGGGTGTGTGTTTGGTTTGCACTATAGATTTTCTACTCTATACTTAACTTCATTACACTTTCAGAAAAAATGACTATGCTAGATTTAAAAATGTATAGAGCATGAATAAAAATAGTAAGTGATTAAGAAAACTGTTTGGAAGAACCTCATGAGATCCAACAGTTAGTTGCATAGGTGGAAATTTTGCTGACCCATTCAGAGAACTGCACCCAGATTAGCACTACTGTCATAAACTTCATAGAGACTATACTGCAAAACTTTTCCCTAGGTAAAAAAGATGCCTCTGTTCCTAAAATATATTTCAGAATATTGATAGGCCTTAAATATAAAATACATGTCTTTTAAAGCCCTTTAAAAAGAAGCCTGTAAAAATTTAGAAGACAAATAATGTTTTTTCTTATGAAAGAAGGAAGGGAGGGAGGGAGAAAGGGAAGGAGGGAGGGAGGGAGAGAGGGAAAGAAGGAGATAGCTAGGCTTTTCCATCCATATATACAATAAAATCACTTAGGACCACAATCATATATGAGACAATTCACTATTTATTTGAAGTTTGCTGCAGATTTTCATGATCAGATCTGAAAATGAAAGCACTCATACAGCTTCAGACAGAGTAAAGTAAACCCAGATACAAGCTCAAGAAACTGCTGGCATTCTTTTGAGGGATAGAAAAGCAATCCAATTCCTTCCTTTTTCCTTCCTGACAAAGGTTATATGATGACTTCACCCTTAGTTGTGCCCCAGGCAGTCAATCAGACTAGTCCAACTCAGCCTCAACTAACGCTACTATGCATTATAAAGTTTTATTTAGATTAGGAAAAAAATACTTTAAAAGTTTCATGGAGCCCTATATTTAAATTAATTCACATACTCATATATATGTTTTCTGAAAATTTTCCTTAAGAAGAATTTTGGTGAAACAAAAGTACCTTGCACTCTTGGAAAACCCATTCTTGAGGTCCTTCTGCACGTAACTTCTGAATATATTCAAACATGTGCAAAATTATATCTTCAACATGTACTGGAAAAAAGGGGCACACTTAAAAACCATTCAGCCCTCAAATTCTTTAAAGCAGTGAACTCACTCCTAAGGTAAAGTCGGGTAAGTGGAAGAGGGTCCCTCTATGAAATGAGTCTCCCCTCCCTGAGACTGGTTTCAGGGTCGCTCACGCAAGGCCCTCCAGGTTCCAGGATGTGACAGAATGGCCTCTGGAGCAGTAAGTGAGCCAAGTACGCATTTACGGGTGCAACACAATGCTCAGATGTTAAGGTGGGAAAATCACCCATGAAATGAAGGGCACATTACAAATGAAAAATACAGTGGAGAAAGTATACAAATTTTATAGCTTTACAACATAAAACAGATCCACACCATAGAGTTAAAAAACGTAAATCATACTAAGTCAGTTTTCATTCAAAAACAAAAAAACCCTCAATACTTACATAATCCTTCCTCAGTCAAGTCCACGTTAATGATAAAAAACATAAAACCTCGGGCTCCTTCCTTCTGCCCACCAACGAGAGTATTTACCCAGCCTGTAACATTCAACAAAAATAATATGATTGCACATACGGCCTCTTTCAGTAGAGGGAATTTTAAAAAAAATTCATATTGTATGTACCCAAAAGATTAGAATGGACCTCTTGCAGAAAAGACTGGGGGGAAAAAAGACACAGAAAAAGTTCATAAAAGCAATTTCAGATACTGTGGAAGACTCAAGGGATTTTTGCAGGGTTGTAAGCTTTCTTTAGGACCCCTCAAGTCAGTTCCCAAGTTAAGAGTAGAATACTGTGCGTAAGTGTCATGTAAAGCAAAGCCTGAACGGAGAGGGGCCTTAGAAATCACTGACTAGACCCTACTACATCCTCTGGTTTTAAGGTTATGAGCAGGCAAATAAATAATGGGTACTGACCTTTCACAGAGATGGGAAAAAATATCCAATGTGAGTTTTTTAAAAGTATCAAAATATCTTATGAAATGCCTAACCTTTACTGCTCAATGCTGAAGGGTAAAATAAATTATGAAATTTTTTTTCAAAATCCAAAGCAAAGCCCTGGCTGGTATTGCTCAGTGGATTAAGCACTGGACTGTGAACCAAAGGGTTGCAGATTCAATTCCCAGTCAGGGCACATGCCTAGATTGCTGGCCAGGTCCCCAGTAGGGGGAATGTGAGAGGCAACCACACACTGATGTTTCTCTCCCTCTCTTTCTCCCTCCTTTTCCCTTTCTCTTAAAAAGAAAAAGAAAAAAGAAAACAAAAAAATCCAAAGCAAAAAACTAAGCACACTTAACAATCACCACCTCTCCCATAAACCCCAAACAGCCTCTAATCCAAAAAATGTTCTTTCACAGGAAAATATTTAAGAGAAAATAAGAGCCCGAGTAAAAAGATATGGTGTGGTACTATACTCAGAAGCTGGCACCCTAATGACTTACCCTTTGATTTAAGTTCTGATAACAGACTTCCAGGACCTTCATGTCCAATGAGATGACCAAGATAATGACCAGGGTTTGATTTGTAATATTTCTGAAGGTCAGGTATGGGAAATGTCACATAAAGATTCCTAATATCTTTAATAGGTACTATTTTATAATTTTTCTGGAGGGGAAAAAACAAACAAATCACAAAAGATTAGCTGTATACAACTCCCACTGAATAAAATATTTATAAACTATGAATACTTATTTTCATGGAAGAATTCCAAATTCAAGAGAGACTCTATTGCCGAAGAAAATCACAGACTGTAAAGAAATAGTCACCTGGCCTCTTTTTTGGTGGATGTCATTAGAGTTGGTATAAAGCTCATGTTTTGTCCCCCAGACATGTAGCTAAATCCTTCCAGATGCTTCCTTCTGGTACTGGATTCTAGCTTTTACAGTCCACCAAGGTTATAGCTATCAAAACTACCTTTAGCGTGCAAAGATCAGATTATATTGACATCTTTTTGGTGACACATGTCCCTAATAATATGAAATTGATTTGATTTTCCAGATAAATATTAAAAACTATATAAATAATAAAATCTACAAAAATTTCCATGTACTTTTTGGTAAAATAGGTATATAGAGGAGGGACCCCAAAAAACTCAGAATTATCTTCTGGAGGGGGCCTCTTGTGGCACAGGCTTCCCCCGCTAGGTGTGTGTTCTAGGAACCCATCTATATCAGCGTATCAGTGGTGGCGTTGTGAGAGGTTGCGTTCAGCTTCAGTGAATTTTTTTGCCCATTTCAGCGTGTTTGCCCGTTTCATGATGGGGGGCTTACAAGTGCACCTGCCCACATCGTGCTGAGTGTTCGGCAGTTTTTGACCAAAAACAGCAAGACTCCTGAGCCCCACTACTCCTATTCACCCAATCTCACCCTGAGAGACTTATTTTTTGGTTTCCCTGGATGAAGAAAGTCCTCAAAGGGAAACAAATAATGGCAGAAGCAACTAAAAGGCATCTAAATTGAGGAGTTCAAAAATCCTTTTCAGCAGTGGGAAAAAATGTCTCGACAGGTATACTGCATCATCAATTGAGAGTACTTTGAAGGTAACTGAAGTTCACACATGTAAAATAAACATGCGATTTTTTATTAATTCAATTTCTGGGTGTCCCCACTCATATCAGTCCATAAATTTAAAAAACACAACAAAACCAGAACACATGCACTTACTTTAAGATGTTCTTCTTGGAAAGGGTGTTCAGGGAACTCCGGCAATGGGACACTTTTGTTCTCTACCTCAGAAAACAACTTCACCACCAGATCAGTCAACTCACCTAAAGATTCTGCAGGAAAAGAGATAAGGGAAACAATTTAATCTAATCGTAACATATGACAAGTAGTGTTTAAAATCTTAAGATCATATATACATATGTAAAATCACATCCTCCACCTTAAACTTACATATGTTGTGTGTCAGTTACACCTCAATAAAGCTGGGGTGGGGGTGAGGAAACTTGGGACCTCCTAAAAAACCTCAGGACTATTAAAATGAAAACGTAGAATTAAAAAAAAAACCTGCTTCAGATGAAATTGAAGCAGTTAAGTCCTACCAGTTGCCTATATAACTTCTAAAGCTGTTAAATAATATTAATAATGATTATACTTCACATGTCTGGAAACTGACTATTTTATCTACGATTCCTATACTAAACTGTCAGCTGACAGATGGGATATTCACTTTATAACCTGACACAGTCTACAGCCATTGTTAAAAGTCAGATGTTAGGAGTTTGCAAGTGATCGATTTTATGAGGAAATAGTACAAAATGTGTGAAAGGGACGCTGGGTGGCTGGGGTTCAGGGTACCTGGATTCTAATCCCAGCTTTACCAAGCAGCCATGTCAACTGACTACTTGGACAACTGGTTAACCACTCCTGGTTCTGCAGAAAAAGAAAGTGGGGTGGGATGATCACAAGTCTCTTCCAGGTTCTAAGATTAAATTAGTCTTTACTATAATATGCCAAACTCACTCAAAGATTTTTCATCATTGATAAAATTATGTGGCCACTTAAATCAAGTCTTCCTATGCTATTACTTACCTGTATTTTTTTTATAAAGAGTTGTACTTGCAAAAGCTTATAAAGTTATAACATGTTCACTGCAGCACCGTTTATGACAACAGAAACAGGAACTGACCTAACCCTCTACCAATGTGTGCATGTTATGAAACTTCTGTACATTAGAATTTGATGCAGTCATTAATGAGGAAGAGATCTGCATATGCTAATATAAAAATATCTCAAAGATCTATTAAGTGAAAACTTCAGGCTATAAAACAATGCCATGTGATCTAATCTCATTTAATTTTTTTTTAATCCTCACGCAAGGACATTTTTTCATTGCTTTTAGAGAGAGGAAGGGAGAGAAACATTAATGCTAGAGAGAAGTATTGACTGGTTGCCTCCTGTATGCACCTAGACAGGGGATCAAACCTGTAAACTAGGCATGTGCCCTGACCAGCAGTCAAATGTGCAACCTTTTGGTTATGGGACAATGCTCCAACCAACTGAGCCACACTGGCCAGGGTTCATTTAATTTTTTAACAAACATACATATATGTAAGTATATTAACAAAATTCTACTTTGGAAGTATAAGAAATGCTGTAAGTGACTGTCTTTCTTTTTTCTTTCTTTTTTTTTAAACGAAGGTGACTGACTATCTTTGAGGGGAAGGTATAGAGGTCATAGGAGGGGATGAGGAAGAACAACTTGAATCTTAAATCTTAATTCCATCTTAAATCTTTCAGTGTCAGATGAAAATTTTCCCATGTATAGACATTACTATTATTCTAAAAAAGAAAAAGTGAAAAAAGGTTATCTTTTTCTAAGCAAGATAACCATTCACCTTGATTCTGTCTCTTTAAAAATAGGTTACTTATAAATGGTATAAACATTCATCACTTGTTACTGTCAAGAAGCATTTGGATCAAATAAGAAATTTCCCTTGATACTCTATGACCCATTTTGAACTTTTCCATGAACTTTTTAGAGAGCACTTAATCACTATTTGAAAACTGCCTTTATATGTATGAAATTCTCTTCTAGCCTATAAACGTATTTGAACTTTATTTACAAAACATGTTATTTTTATGTTGATTTTTTTGACGTGTATGAAGGACCCCAAAATGTTCAGAGCCAAATAAAAGGCAGACCAGTGGCTGCGTGTTACATGACAAGTGAATCTGGGAATTGGCCAGCTACATTTAGAGTGAGCGAAGTCGGGTGACATCTCTGACATAAAGAGACACAGATGGGTTATGAGACATGAAACAAGGTGTGCAGCCAACAAAGGTTTGTTGACCTAAAGAGCTGATGACGGCAAAGTCTTTTACAGCAAGGTTCTACCAGGTGTGCCTTTTGAGTATTTCTAGCCTAAAAGCATAAATTCATAATACAGTTTTTTAAAGGTAAAGCAGCTGTACAATGCTGTATAGTCTGTCTTCACCACTAAGCTGTGGGCTGTCAGCGATCAGAGAAATGGGTCTCATCCACTTTTACATCATCAGGACTTGGCGTCCCAGTGTCTGTACTTGAAAGGTACCTAATGCCAAGTGTCCATGTAATTACTGCGGACACCACTAGAGGGATGGCCCCTGAGGACAACAAAGAACCTTCCACGTGGAAACTCTTCCTCTCCCCTCCTCCTGGAAAGAGGAACAGATTATCCATTAATCCTCCAAGAGATCCTGCTTCCTCTTAACACCTCTGTACTATAAGCACACCTCTCCCAGGCCCCTGAGCACGGAGGTCAGCCACACTGGGAGAGCAATGTATTTACGATGAGGGACCGGAAACATGTCGTTTCTTTTAGACACTACTCTGTCACTGCCACTAAACCAAGAACACTGAGGGCAGCGCGCATGTCTGATTCATCTGCTGTCATTAACCTGTCCAATAAGTGCTCACTGAAATCACATTTTTTCCTCAATATGAAACAGACAAAAATGCAGCTTAAGCATCTATCCCCAGGACTAGGCTCTAAATTCCAATAATATTTAACACTCTAGAGCTAACCCCACTTAGAAAACACATAGGATTATACTTTTTTTATTAGCAGTCTCTTCTTGGACCCATTTTATATCTTGACTGCTATTGTCAAATTAAAAATATATATATACATATAACATTTATTTTCTAACTATAAAAGTAACATTTGCTAATAGCAGAAAATGTAGAAAAACAAAAGCAAAAAGAAAACAAAAGCCATCCATAATCACATGAATACAGGGTGCTAAGAGAAGCCACCATTCATGGAGCATTTGCTATGTGTCTGGCGCTACACTGAGTACTTTTTCTACATTATCTCAATTAAACCTCACAACAGGGATGAAGGACCACCTCCACCTTACAAACGCAAAAACTGAAGTTCAGAGAATTGCCACACAACTGAGAAGGAGTACACGTGGAACTCAGACACAAGTGGTCGGACTCCAGGGGATGAGTGCTTCACTACTATCCCACATCATTAAATTTCTGGTACGTGTCTGTCTACTTTCTCTTGTGTCTCCACCTTATGTCAATAAGAATTGTCTACATACATAAGTGGGATCACAGAGCACACAGTGATTTTATAGAAGAGTGCTCTGTTTTCTATTTTGTCCCTAAGCACCATCCAAGGCACTGGGGACAAAGCAATGAATAAAACGGTTTCTAGTCCCAAGTAACTAAGATTCTGGTGGAGTAGACAACAATAAACAAATATTTAATATTTCAGGTGATAATAAATGTTATAAAGAAAAATAAAGCAGGAAGGAGGAAAGTGAAAGAAGAAATACTATTTTCTATAAAATGCTCCATTATTTTGCTGTAACATCACTATTTTAGCCAATCTCCTATTTTAAACACTTAGATTGTTTCTCACTTTTCCCTAATAAGTATTATATTGACCAACCCCCCCCCCCCCGCAAAAAAAAATCCTTGCATATCACCTGTTAGGACAACTCTGATTACTTCCTTAGACTGCTCTTATAAAGGCAGAAATGTACATGCTTTTCTCCCCATGTCCTCCCATTCCCAATGCGGACCAGGCAAAGGGCTGGGGCTGAGGGGTGTGTGGGGTTTGCTCTGCCTCCACTGTCTGTACAGTCAGTGTAAGAACACAGCATGTGGTGAGCAACAGGAGGCCCACCTGTTCTTTTTCAAGGTAATACATCTTGTTAAACCGGCCTCCAGAAAGTGTGGAACAACTGTATAAATTGTACATGCCACCACCAATATAAAAGCATACCTCTCTTCCATAAAGAGTACTACTTACAACAAAACCAAAAACAAAATTATGGTAATTTGATAAAAGGAAACAATATATTAACATTAGTTAAATTGCATTAAAAAATTCAAACCTTTGTTATTTAAACTTCAAAGTTTTCCCTGGTTATCACCATCTGTCTTTTAATACTATTTCTAGTTTTTTGAGTTGTTATCAGGTCAATTCTGTCACTCTTTTCCTTTATATTTCCTTTCCTTGTTTTATATGCCCAGAGCACCTATGATTAATTTATATTTCCTTCGGTTCTCCATTTCAAATCACATAAGCTCTTTTTCTACAAAGAGATCATTTTCAAAAGCCTCTGAACAGATAAAAAGTAATACCTTATTATATCCTTCTTCCAAATACTTTGTAAAAGGCAAAATGCAAGATTTCATTATCCAATTCAATGAAAAAATTTTAAGGATTCTTACCTCGACCTAAAACACAAATAGCCATTAAGTTGGATGAATAGTAAGTAGAATGGAATTTCAGTAGCTCTTGTCTGACATCAATGCCTTCTTGGTTTGGTCTAGTCTCTAGAGTATATTTGTTACCTAAAAGGGAGGAAAAACATTACTTAGAAAAAGCAAAATATGTGGACTTAAAAAACAGAGTTCAAGCTAACACACACAATGATTAGTCAAATACGTTTGAATGCAAGCTGGATGAAAAAAGACAATAGAGTACAAACTTGTAACATTTTAAACTACAGAGAATTCTCCCCCAGGGAACTTAAAGTCTGTTATAAAAATCATACTTCTTAAAACCCCTGTGAGACAGTAGGCATTATGAACACTTGTAAGACAAAATGAGATCCACATGGCCTTCATTCATACTTACTTTAATTCCCTATGTGCTCCGTAACTAATTAAACAGTCACCAAGGAATCTTTTTGGAACTTGCCAAGTTACTTGTGGAAATAAATGTACTATTCTTGGCTGAAGCATTAACTCTGTGATGTAAATTCTTACGAATTTTATCTAGACTAGTAAAAATAGGATTCAATGCTATTTTTATAAGTCTCAAGTGATGTACCACTGTGAGATCTCTTATGAAATCAAATAACTAATCAAATTAGGATGAAATATGCAGGTCAAAGCAAACAGCCAAACTTTCTAAGTACTACTTTTCTAATCAAGATCCTGCAATGCAAAGAATGAGAGATGGAGTTTCAATGATTGTTGTCTCTCTAAAAATGGCATTTTGACTAGCAATATCCTAAGATCCTACGTAGTATAACTTTTATTATTGCTCCTGCTTAAATGAGCTCCTGTCTTTCATTTGCAGAGATGAAACTATGGCAGAACATATTCTTGATATAATTTTCCCCTTGGGTTATTATAATGGTTGATGAACCAACACCAGGAGTCCCCCCTTTCACTAACGTGGACATCCAGAGAAAGCCACCAGATGGCGATCTCAGACCTAGTCTTTAGAACCAGGGAGCTAGCTGCATAGTACTGTGAGCCAAGATTCACACCCAAGGAAGCTTCAATGAACAGATCTAGTACAGAGTGTGTGCAAGTACTCATTAACCTCTTTCTAGTTACAAAGCAACCAAATGTAATCATCTTTACTAGCAGTAGCCTGCTAGTCAAGTTTCTAGGTTCTTAACTAGTCTTCTCAGTTTCTTGTTAAGATCCACTTCAATTCCAGATCAGCGCTATGTGGGGTCCTGGGACATCCCCTTACTCTTCCCAGAGGACTCAGATTTCTTAAAAGTACCCCAAATCTCAGTTCTTCAGGAAAAAAAATATGCTTTTTGTTGGGTAATGGCTTGAAGTTCTCTCATTTTACAGTGAAACTTGAGCATTGATGGTGCTTCCCTGTTCCACTAAATGAAGATTCTAAAAGCCTCTGTTCCAGAGGGACTAGGCTTAGAGCTCTTAGCCATTTACACTGCCAAGCTCAGATTCCTACAATATTTGGACAGAGGTCAACATACTGGGACACCCAAATCTGGGGAAATTAAGTTTCATTTCAACTGACTATAAACGTGATAATAAAGAAATCAGATTATTAGTCTAAATGTGATCTGATTTGCCTATTCACAATCTAACCAATATTCTAGTTTAAAAAAAAATCTCACATCAATGTTTATGAAGACCAAGATTATGGCATCCATCTAGAATCTAAAATTCTTTTAGGTTAACCAGCTATAGAGCATTCTGCTTTGATTTGAATGTACCTGAATATCTTACCATTCTAATCTCCACTCTATCTTTTTCTAAAAGGTATAGAGATTTTAAAATACAGAGATAAAGCAGGAGCATACTCTAACCACATTAAAACACAGATCACTGGCACAACACTGACAATCACAAGAAGCTAAAGGACCGCAGCAGAACACTGTAACACGAAGAGAACGAACATTTACGTGCAGCAGCATGAACGAGCTTCACAACGTTAATGCTGAACGAGAAAAGCCAGACACAGAAGAGCATGTACACTGTATCACTTCATTTACATAAAACAGAAACCAATCTGGGTTATGCGAAGGCAGACAGAGGTGCCCTTGGGGGTAGATGACGACTACAAATGGGCACAAAGAGGCTGGTGAGGTGCTGGTAATGTTCTGTTTCTTGACTGGGTGCTGATTCCATGTCATGCTCAGGCTTTGAAAATTCAATGAGTTATACATAAATAACAGTGGTATATTTATTTGATTCTTCAAGTAGCAACAAAAGTAAAAACAATTTATCAAAACATACTCCTTTATAAATTTATTATACTCCAAAAAAAAGTTAAATGAAAAATGAGCCAAAGGTGCCACTGCCAACAGCTATCTGGCTCACCTACGGTACACAATCTAATGATACTGGATCTCTGGCAAGACAGATAACTAGAGACAATCACATTTGTTCTCAAAAGTAGCTTTTAGCCACAAATAGATACCATTCTACAAATCTACATGCTCATTTGTTTGGTGCGGGACATTTTCAGTCTTCCTAATACATATGACAAAAGGAAATGGTGGTCCATTTAGAAACACATCCCAGAATGGTGGTTCTGTATCCTTAGATGCTCCTGAATTAGAAAGAGGAAAAGGTTCTCCACTATGACTCTCTTGGGGTCAGAACAGGCAGCTCTCAATACACTGAGAAAGACACATGGATACCAGATACAAATGGGACAGTGCCAGGCTTGCTATTGTGTTTACTAACCCTTTTATAATAATTCTTTTGTTTTCTAAAAACAGGAAAGCCAGCCATTGGAAGTTCTTAAGAAATAGGTGAGGAAATGAAAGAAAAAGCAGGACACGGTGCACAGAATTCCACCACTAGTCCGTAAATTACTGAGTGGACTCTACTGCTGTCAGTACATGATTCCCCACCCAGGTAGGGAGGTGCAGAGGAGCAGGCACAGGCTTTGGTGTTGGTGGAGCCATCATCTAATCCAGGATAAGCCCCCTTCTGGTTGTGTAACCTTGCATAAGTTATTTAACTTCTCTGAGGCTTAATCTCTTATCCTGACATTGGCAGGCTTGCACTGAACTAGGAAAAAATACGTGTAAAAAAGCATAAGGAAATACTTAACATTCAGTAAAGAGAATAGAAAGTCTGATGACACCAAGTGCTATTCAGGGACATGGAGAAATGAGAACTCAGATACTGCATGAGGGAATGCAAACTGAATCACCCTCTATAGGAAACAATTAGACAGTATCTGTTAAATCTGAAGATGTACATGTCCTACTCTACAGTAATTCCACTCCTAGTACCCTAGAAACCTCTGTGCACAAGGAAACATGTACGAGGACTGCTCACAGCAGCACTGTTCCATTAACAAGAAAATGACGAACAGTGGTACACAGTTCAATTAATTATTCAAATAGCAGCAAAAATGAAAATTAAAAAACTGATCAAAAGCACACTCACCAATATGGACAATTCTTGAAAATATAACATTAAAGGAAAAAATACAAGTAGCATAGATTACTCACAATAAGATACAAAGTTTAAAAAACTATACAATGTATTGCTTAGAGACAAATACATGACTAGCAATGTTTTTATAAAAAAAGCATGGGAACAATAATCACCAAACCTAAGAGAGTGAAGCAGGGAGGCAAACACAATCAGAAAAATGCCCATCAGGTGCTCACACTATATTTTTAATGTTTATGTTTAAGTAGTGTAGATAATAGTCTGGCAAATGCATTTGTACCGATCTCTCTTAGGACCAACAATAAATCTGTAAAAATGTTAAAAAGTATTTATGCATCACAGAAAATAAACACAGTAAACAGCAGTTGCTATGATGTGAATTGTAGGAGAGACTCCTGGCTTCTGAGTGTGTCATAGAAATCGTGGCAGTAAAGTAGGGAAGAAAGCTCAGTAAAAGATCCAGATGACTTTCCTCCAACTAAGAATGCATGTATAGAGAACAATGTGAATATGGCCAGGATAACAAATACCAGTTCAGTCTCTAGACACACACTGTCCTAATTTAGTGCTAATTCAGCTGGGTCATTTATATCAAATTGAAATGCTGCTACCAAAATCCTGATCCCTACCTCTCTGACTCTGTCATCATTACAGTGAGCCCCCACAGTGGGCTCAGGGCATCAGGGTTGCTGACCCACTGAGATTGCCACTCTGGGCCTGCTGGGAGAAGGTACTGGCTGGGTGCATGGGACATGACATTCAGGGTTTCTTGTCCTGGCTCCATCACATACTAATTAAGCAATCTTGAAAAAGTCTCCAAATATCTCCAAGGGCTCATTTATTTTATCTGTAAAATAGGGGTGATGTGGATACATGCCTAATTGTTAAGAGTAAGGGCTCAGTCCTGACTCATTGGTTTCCTAGTTACTGGACACAAGCAAGTTTCTTAACCTCTATAAATCCATTTCCTTATTTATAAATAAGAATAACAGAACCAACGTCATAGGACTGCTGAGAGGACTAAATGAATAATCAATGGTAAGGCTCAGTATAGCATCTGAACTTGGACTGTGACTCTTATGAAAAGTGATAATGGATAAGAATGGGGTTATACAAATTGTAAAGCTCAGTAAATGCTACTTTATACATTCATGGTAACAATTTAAATTCTATTTTTAAAAAAGTTAATAAACTCGGGTATTAAAATACATACTGATTTTCAAGGAAATAGAATTTATTTTCCTGAAGTCAGCCATCTACTTCTTACATTCTGTGGGAAAGACTAAGTTTGAAGTTTTAACTATCTGTTTGAGAAACATACAGCTATCTTAACTGTATGTCTTACAAAGTTCTCAGGAAATGGTCAAGTTATAATAGTTATGATAGTTATAATCATGAAAATCTTACAGGTTCTCTAAAAATCCAGGATTCCAAAGGTTTAGATTAATGTATCTATAGTTAGTTATTTGAAATTATTACATATGGAATAAATATACATATCACATCTTTATCCATTCATCTATCAATGAACAACTAGATTGCTTCCATATCTTGGCTATTGTAAATAATGCTGTAATGAACATAGGGATACACATATCTTTTTAAATCAGTAGTTTTGTTTATTGACTAAATACCCAGAAGTGAACTGCCAGGGTCATATGGAATATTTATTTTAGTTAGAGGAATTTCCATGCTGTTTCCCACAGGGGCTGCTTCAGTTTTCAGCCCCTCCACAGTGCACAAGGATTCCCTTTTCTTCACATCCTCATCAGCACTTGTTATTTATTAATTTACTGATGATAGCCATTCTGACTGGTGTGAGGTGGTATCTCATAATGGTTTTAATGTGCATTTCTCTGATGGTTAGTGAAGTTGAGCATCTTTTACTGTCTGTTGGCCATCTGTGTGTCTTGGGAGAAATGTCTTTTCATGTCCTCTGCCCATTTTCCAATTGGATTGTTTATTTTTTGTCAAGTTGTATGAATTTCTTACACATTTTGGATATCAACCCTGTATTGGTGTATCATTTGTGAATATATTCTCCCATTCAGTAGGTTGCTTTTTGTTTTGTTGAAAGTTTCCTTTACTGTGCAGAAGCTTTTTATTTTGATATAGCCCTATTTGTTTAGTTTTGTTTTTTTTCTCTTGCTGAAATAGATGTATCCAAAAGATATTACTCAGGCCAATGTCAAATAGTTCCTTCCTTTGTTTTCTTCTAGGAATTTTATGGTTTCAGGCCTTACATTTAAGTCTTTAACCTATTTTTTAAATTTTTTTAGCATTTCAATACAGATCAGCATGCCCGGTTCATTTCAGCTCCTTCGCTGTCAAACCTGGGGGCAGGGACTGCTTCCGTTCCTTGGCGTTCTCTTTGTGATGACCAAGGTATAAAAGAATCTGCTGCATCAGACTTTAAACTTCACATTGTTCTTATTTTTCTTGATCTTAACAGATTTGGCATCCTTCTACCTAGCTGTGAGCTGGAAGTCCTTGATTTCCTCAATTTTGTGAGGCATGGCTATGAGCCACGGAGAGCACATGGCTGGCACCTGGGATTATACCCCCTATTCCCCGTGTACCACCCAAGAGGAATTTCAATTTAACCCATTTTGAGGTTTTTTTTTATTCTTTAAAACAGTGGTCCAGTTTTTTGGTTTTTGTTTTTACATGTACCTGTGCCAACAATACTTGTTGAAAAGACTGTTGTTACTCCAATGTCATACCTCCTTTGTCATAAATTACTTGACTGCATTAAGCAAGGGTTTATTTCTGGACTCTATTCTGTTCCATTAATCTATGTGTCTGTTTTTGTGCCGATACCATATTGCTTTACATGCATACTGAATATTATAACTTTGTAGCACAGTTTGAGATCAGAGAGTTTGACACTTCAACTCTGTTCTTTCTCAAGATTGCTTCGGCTAGTTGAGGTCTTCTGTGATTCTATATAAGTTTTAGGATTAATTGTTCTAGCCCTGAGAAGAATGACATTAGTATTTTGACAGGAATTGCACTGAATCTGTGAATTTGTGTAGTATGGTCATTTTAACAATATCAATCCTCTCAATCCATGAGCCTGTATATCCTTCCATTTATTTGTGTCCTCTTCAATTTCTTTCTTCAAGGTCACACAGTTTTCAGAGTACAGGTCTTTCACTTCCTTGCTTAAGTTTATCCCTAGTACTTCATTCTTTTTGATGTAATTGTAAATGGGTCTGTTTTCTTCATTCCTCCTTCTGATTGCTCATTATGAGTGTACAGAAACACAACAGATTTCTGTAAATTAATTTTGTACCCTGCTACTTTACTGAACTCTATCATCTTTTGGTGGATTCTTTAGGGTTTCCTACACACAGTATGTAATTTGCAAATAGTGACAGTTTTACTTCTTCTATTCCTGTTTGGATGCCCTTTATTTCTTTTTCTGTCTCAGTGGTATGGCTAGGTACTTCCAGTACCATGTTGAATAACAGCGGTGAGAATCGACATCCTTGTCTTGTTTCTGATCTTAAATGAAAAGTTTTCAGCTTTTCACTGTTGAGAATGATGTTAGCTGTGGGCTTGTCACATATAGCCTTTCTCAAGTTGAGGTTGAGTTCCTACTATACCCACTTCGTTGAGCTTTTATCATAAATAGATATGGAATTTTATCAAATGCTTTTCTGTATCCATTGGGATAATCATGATTTTCATTCTTGGTTCTGTTGTGATGAATCACATTGTTTTGAGGATGTTGAACCACCCTTGCATCCCTAGTATCAATCCTACTTGCTTATGGTATACGATCCTTTTTAATGTACTGTTGAATTTGGTTTGCCAGTATTTTGGCATCTATGAAGAACACAATTTTAGTGTGTTTGTCTTCTTTTAAATTATCTGGTAAATTATCTTGTGTTTAATGGTTGATCTGAAGGTTTTCCTGAATATTCTTATGCAGACAAGTATATCGTAGGGAAAAGAGCGAAGTATTCTTTTGCTTCCTTTCCACCTTTTACATATCACATTTCCCCCTTAACTTACTGCAGTAATTAGTACCTATAGTATAGTTGAACAAAAAAGTGATTAGAGGGTATCCTTGTTTTGTTTTTGACTTTCAATGGAAATCCTTTTGAAACTTTATTAATCATAATGTTTGACATAGGTATTTATCAGAGCAAGAGTTTTTGGTTTTTGTTTTCTTGTTGTTCATGAGTGAGTGCTGAGTTTTATCAATTTTTTTCCTCTGTTTACTGAAATGACTGCCTATGATTTTTTATGGGCTGCCTGCTGTAGATTGGGTCCCACTCAATAGCAATGGAATAAGTTTAATGAATTGGCAGCCCAGAATTTTTAAAAAAGAAACAATATAACAGAGGGTATCAGACTACATCCCAAGATGTAAGATAGCTATTGTTTGGTAAGACTTTTGTTTTAGCGGCTTTCGCAAACACACATCTGTGTGTTCTGTGTTGCTAAGTAAAACATCCTTCTTACTGTGGATTATTTAAAAAACAGTTTTAAAGCTACTGGTCTATATACTATTTTTGAAGCATGAAAAATCACTGAAACAGACAAACATCATAAGGTTTTCTTAAAAATAGATAACATAATACTTGGATTTTGTTCATTTAAAAATATCCAGCTTTCCCTGATATTTTATGTAAATATTATTTAAAGGTTCTTTGAAAACATTTTATATTTAAATATTGGTAATACTAAAATAATAAATCATAATCCTTCGATGGGCAAAATGGTCCACATTCACATAAACATCTAAAGTCACTCAAAGTAACAGAAATAAATTAAGCATGAATTTCTGACAGAGTCTTCTTCAAGGATCACTTTTACAAAAGTTTCAGTATGTATAATTTCCAGAGCTAAAGCTTTCATCATATTTTCAAATGTTTCTGACTTTAAAAATGACAGAACTTCTACTCCAAAAAATTCAATGCAAGTTTTTATTTCTAAAATCAGAAAGAAGGTAACTTGGCATTTGCACTACTTAAATCACATTTTCTGTCCTGTTGTATTGAGACTGGCTTATTCATCTCTTAGCTGTTTATATTACTTCATCCTTTGCTGACTAACCGCCTGGGCTCATTAGTGGTTACAAAAACCAATATGCCCTTAAACCCCACCCATACACAAATGACCACTCAATGTTTCTCTTTGCCAATCACTACTGAAACTGTTCCTTAGGACATTTTAAAATTTTTCTTTGCTTGTGATAAAAAGTAATATTACTCACCTTGTTCACTAGATTTATTTCTGGAAGATTTGTGGCTGCTTCTTGATTATGCTGGTTAAGACTTGTCACCAGTGAGGCTTTCTGAAAGAAGGCAACTCCCAAAGAGGAGCTCCAACACGTTCTGCACAATAGCAGCATTGCTGGTGTAATTATCTAACCCACTGATCGGACTACTTAAGGGACAGCAATGACTTGGTGTAATAATTTTGAAAACAAATTTTTTTAACTCACATTCCCTTCTTGATATCCTTCATACTCTGACATTCTCTAGCAAAGCCACTTTTCAAACAAATCAGCATTATACAGACATTTTAGGGACCAGAGTATTCACCTTAGCCATGATACTGATACTGAGTGCCAAGTAGATAAATCTAAAGAATATAATCACCGCTTCTAACTACAATTTTTAAAAGTTCTTCTAATTCTGTAAAGGTATGCTAATTCCCTGGCTGTTACTGGGTATATAAGAGTACAGTATACAAATTCAAAGAAAGCTTTCTTTTTTTTTTTTTAAAGCATATTTTATTGATTATGCTATTACAGTTTTCCCATTTTCCCCCCTTTATCCCCCCTCTGCCCTGTACCCCCCAACCCTCCAGCATTCCCCACCCCCCTTAGTTCATGTCTATGGGCTGTACTTGTAAGTTCTTTGAGTTCTCTGTTTCCTATACCATTTTTTGGCCTCTCCCCATCTATTTCATGCCTACCAATTATGCTTCTTATTCCCTGTACCTTTCCCTACCATTCCTCCCCTCCCCTTCCCCACTGAACACCCTCCGTGTGATGTCCATTCCTCTGATTGTTCCTGTCCTAGTTGTTTGCTTAGTTTTTGTTTTTGTTGTTTTTCTTTTTTTTAGGTTCATTTGTTGATAGTTGTGAGTTTGTTGTTATTTTACTACTCATAGTTTTTGATCTTCAAATTCTTAGATAAGTCCCTTTAACATTTCATATCATAAGGGCTTGGTGATGATGAACTCCTTTAACTTGACCTTATCTGGGAAGCACTTTATCTGCTCTTCCATTCTAAATGAGAGATTTGATAGATAGAGTAATCTTGGATGGAGGTCCTTATCTTTCATGACTTCAAATACTTCTTTCTAGCCCGTTCTTGCCTTCAAGGTTTCTTTTAAGAAATCAGCTGATAGCCTTATGGGAACTCCTTTGCAGGTAACTCTCTCCTTTCCTCTTGCTGCTTTTAAGATTCTCTCTTTATCTTTAATCTTGGGTAACTTAATGATGACGAGCCTTGGTGTGTTCCTCTTTGGGTCCAACTTCTTTGGGACTCTCTGGGCTTTCTGGACTTCCTAGAAGCCTATTTCCTTCACCAGATTGGGGAAGTTCTCCTTCATTATTTGTTCAAATAAGTTTTCAATTTCTTGCTATTGTTCTTCTCCTTCTGGCACCCCTATAATTTGGATATTAGGATGCTTCAGGTTGTCCCAGAGGTTCCTAAGCTTCTCTTCATTTTTTTTTTGAATTCTTGTTTCTTCATTCTGTTCCAGTTGAATGATTATTTCTTCCTTTTATTCCAAATTGTTGATTTGAGTCCTGGTCTCCTTCCTGTCACTGTTGGTTCCCTGAATATTTTGCTTTATTTCACTTTGGGTATCTTTCATTTGTTCTTTCATTTTGTGACAAAGCTCAATGAGTTCTGTGAGCATTTTGATTACCAGACTTTGAACTCTTCATCAGATAAGTTGGCTATCTCCTCATTGCTTAGCTCTCTTTCTAAAGTTTGCTCTGTTCTTTCATTTGGGCCTATTTCTTTGTCTCAGGGCACCTGATAAGTTGTAAACTTATCGGAGGCTGGGTCTTAGACATTCCACAGGGCAGGGCAACTCTCCGCGCTGTCCTGCGGTGCAGTCTGTGGGGGAGGAGCCAGAGAGGGAACAGTGCAGCTGGCCTGCTAGTCTCTAGCGCACTTTCCAACAGACTCTCGAGTGAGACTGAGAGTTTCTCCCACTGCAGAACCCCATAGCCCACAGTCAGCTCCGAGTCTCAGTTTCACCTTCAGCCAGCCAGGCCTGCACTGTCTGCCACCTTGCCACAGGTTCTCTCTGTCCACCTGTCTTACTGATCTGGTTGGTTGGTCTGGTTGACTGTTTTTTTAACTCTTTGGTTGTTGGAGTTCCATGTAGTTTGATTTTCTGGCACTTCTGGTTGTTTATTGATTTCAGATTGGTTGTTATCCTACTTTTGGTTGTGCGAGGAAGTGAAGGGTTTCTACCTATGCCTTTACCTTGGCCAGTAACTCCTCAGAAAGCTTTCTTTAGTCTTTTTTAGAAGTCTCTTAAGTTAACTTACATACTACATGGAACCTTGGTTCTCAAACTTAATTCATTCCAGAAGGCTGTTCAAGAAGCAATTTGTTCAAAAACCAAATCATTTTTTCCCCATTAGAAATACAGTATTGGCGTGAAAGGTTTGTCGAGAACCAAAGTTTTGTTTGGCAACTGAGACCTTTTTTTCCACAACCAACTTGGTCAAGAACAAGATTACTCAAGATGGGAGACGTCTGAGAACCAAGGTTTGATTGGAAGCATAAATTTGAAAGTACACTAAACAATCTATTCGTTATATGTAATTTTATAATCCCACAGCAGTATTTTAAAAATCATAGCAACCTGTCAATAACAATTACATCTGTTAAGTGGGATTTGCAGGAATAGAGGAAGAGGGAGACTTTTTATTTTTTACTTTAAATATTTAATACTGATTAAATATTTAAGTAATTTTAGTTTTTTTAAACCTGATTTTTTAAAAAGTGTACAACTGTAAAATCAATACTCTCCACACCAATCTCTGTTTTGTACACCCTGTCACCCCACCTCTAATCTCCTTCCAGACTGCAGCACTTTGAGAGCAGAAGCCTTGCGCGTCTTCTACAGCACCGTGCCTCGCACAGAGCCGTCCCCACAGCTGACTGCCGTGAGAGCAGATGGTCAGAGGTGAAGGCAATGGGAGCAGAAGGGTTCAGAAAGCCCCGAAGTGAGCATTAAAAATAGCACTTCTATTTAGAAGTGCCGGGATCAAAGTTTTGCCATCCTGAAGCTGCTTTTTGGGACACTGATATTAAGCTGCTTATTAAGAAACAAGACTCAGAAAGGACCTCTGACCCTTTCCCTTCTTGCCTACGAGATTTAGATGGAAAGTCCTACTCCAATAAGGGAATTTTGTTTTAGCTTAATTTGAATTAAGTATGGTAAATAGGATGGCTTCAGGCAGGGACCCGTTAGCTGGATACCCCGTGTCCCATTGTTTCTAAGTTGCCTAGCAAGAATCTTCTTGCCATGGGTGTTCCCCTCTTCCTCAAGTACCTGTAAATCACCTCGCTTCTGAAATCTAAGACCCCATTCTCCCCACTTTTTCCCTTTTGTCCAAATTGTCATATATACCCAATGTTGCCTCATTGTTTTTGAAGTTTTCATGCTTATGTGACTTTCCCGTATGCATTTATTAAAATTTTATTTTCTCCTGTAAATCTGTCTCTGTTAATTTGATTATTAGCCCATCTAGAAGAACTTAGAAGATGGGAGAAAATGTGTTTTTAATCTCTATTAGAAAGTAGACTTTAGAATAAAAAGATCCACTATGTTCTCCTTTTGAAATTCTGGTTAATATCTATGCACAACTCTATCCACCCTGCTCCTTAAACATTTAGGCCTCTATTTGAATGGGATGGCCACAGTAACCCTCTACAGAGCAAATGCTTAGGTCACTGTTACCACAACTTTGAGAATATTATCCTGAGTATTACGTACAAAGTCCAGTGCAAGGATCTAACTCAAGTTTGACATTCTTCTTTTGGAACTTCATTATTATTGTTTCTAATCTCTGAATTCAATTCTATACCTTCCTATGCAACAAAGTCACTTCATATTTGGTCACTATTCTCAATAACTTATCATTTCCTCCGTCGAGCCCATACACTTTAGCTTCAGCTGCATCTTAGGTCATGAGTCACAAATACAGGTGCCTACACTGGTCCTAGGCAGATACTTTAAGTACAGGAGCAAGGTTTAAGAAATAAAAGAAGTAACGATGACATAACAACCACTTCTCAGTGCCACAGTGTGAGTTTATAAAAAATTATGTAGGTAAAAATGAGTTCTGAAATCTTCTATCCTGAACTGTAAAATACAATGCTATGCAAAAAGGCCATGGGTTTCAATGAGGTCAAGGAGAACTAACGCACGAGAGCTGTTGCTGACAAACCTGTCCCAAATTTGCTGAAGGGGTGTCTGGGGTTCCCCGTAGCTTTTTCCAGCTGGAAGAGTCTCCAAGCGTCGTTCATCACATTCTTCTCATGCTCTGAGTCAACCGCGTTCACTTCTCTGTCTTTGCAGCTCTCATCAAACAGGGGGCACAGAAAAAACTGCGCAAACCTAAGGGTGTGAAACACAATTTGAAAGCTATTATTTTAAAAAAGTGGCCTTAACAAATGTTTGAAAATTAACAGATAGGAAATATGAAATCTACAGAACCAGAAGAAATTACCATTGCTACTAAGAAAAAAAAAATACAAAATATATTCTAAGTAACAGGAGAAAACTATAATACTGGACATACGTAGATTCAGAAGTCAGTCTACTCTGGAGACGTTATGCAATTAGTGAAAATATAAAAAGATTAACACCTTTGTTTCAGAAACCTGTTCCCATGTGTTTTTTCCACACTACCAAACGATTCTCGGACACCAACTGGGTATGCCACAATTCAGCTCAATTATGATACTATCTACCTAAAAATCAGATGCTTAGTCCTTTAAGACTGCTCCCTTCACACACAAATGGAAAGTCTGGTTGTCACCTAGGCTTCTGACCAACCCTCTGAACAACAGATCGGAGGATTCTACAACTTCCTCCCCAGGTTCAATTAATTGACCACAGCAGCTCAAAGGGCTCAGAGAAACATTTACTTACTGGTTTCAGGAGCTGTAACTTCCCTGACAGGTGAGAAGGTCCCACAGCGAAGGCTAAATAAAGACACTTTGGGACCATAAGCCACTAAGGAGACAGAACTTATCCTCCTGGCAGGGGTGCAGCCTCTGCCCCCTTCACTTTACCCTGCTTCCCCTCTGAAGGATGGTTGGATAGCCAATGACGGGTAAGATTCCTCAAAGAAGAAACAACCTATGACAGGCACAGTCACAAAGGGGCCATCAGGGAAGAACTTGTCCTCATTCTATCTGTAGAAAGTCTCCTAATCTCTTGGCTGCCTTGCTTCCCCCTCTTGACTTACGCCTGAAACAATGCTGGAGGCGGGTACAGCCCTGTATTGGAATAGGCAGTTTCTGAGGGCAATCAGTCGTGAGAAAGAATGCATTAAATCCTGTGAATCCTGCTTCACTAAGAATGCCCTCAAGTTCATGTACACTAAATGTTTAGGGTCCCAATACAAAATGAGTTTGTTTCCCCAGGTTTTATGGCCAATTGGTGTTACTCTGTCTACCCAGACCCTGACTCAAAAGGACCCTTGTGATCCCAGAAATGTTATCTGTAAACCATACCTCCTTTCTTTGATATGCATCCCCATGCAAGCTAAACTTAATAAAAGCCCAAGGAAAAAGGTGTTTGGGGCTCTTCTCCTCTGAGAGATTAGCCAGCCTTTTCTCCCCAAGCAGATCACATTTGGTAGTCTTAGTCTCATCTGAGACAGCTGGGAGAGCTTTGCAGGATGGAGTTCTCCCACAATTTACTAGATTACTGGTTTATTATAAAAGGATATAATTCAGGAACAGCCCAATAAAAGAGATGCGTAGGGTAAGATATGTGCTCAGAGGAGCTTCCACGCCCTCTGGACACACCTCTTTTAGCAAATCTCCATGTGGTCAAACCTTAGAGCTCTCCAAATTCCATTCTTTGGAGGTTTTAGGGAGCTTTCATTACATTGGCATGGCTGATTAAATCATTGACCATTGATGACTGAACCTAATCTCCAGCCCCATTTCCCTCCATGGAGGTCTAGAGGTGGCACTACAAGTTCCAACTCCCTAATCACACACTCCCTCTCTCAGGTAACCAAAAGGCTTCCCCAAAGTCCTCAAAAACATAACAAAAGATATCCTTACAGGTCTCATCACTTAGGAATTTGCAAGGGTTTTAGGAGTTATTAGTCAGGACCAGAAAAAGAAGACCAAATATATATTTCTTATTATAAATCACAATGTCACAAAAGCAAAATCAAGGCAGACTTATGGAGACAGCAGCAGTCTATTTAGGATTTGCAATTTGGCATATCTATGAAAATCCCTGTTATATACGGCTAATTCTCCAAAAAAGGAAAAGGCAGGTGATCGTTCTTAGGCAAATAAATCTTAAATTTACAGTTTTAGGTGCAATATTACTAAGACTCAGATATTTTGGGACAAACTAAGTGACCTATTTTTAAAAGGCTATATTTGAATTTTTTTTCTTTTGGAGAAAAACAAACAAACCTACTTTCATTAGTGGAAAAAATTTGAAGTGAAAAACCTATGACATAGTAGTCTGACTAACATAACTATGCACTCCTGTGAAACAATGAGTATTTTAAAATTTTAATAAGCAGTGATTCAACAAATAACATGGCATGTAACTCTAACATAAGTAACCAATATGCTTTTCTTGAGGCTATTCTTTAATAGTAGTACTAAAGTTTAAGTACGATACTTTTAGTTAATAAATTAACTTTCCTATATCAGGTTGCGATTTACACCACGATTTCATAGTGATTCTTCTTAAGAAACTTTAGCCCCCATCTTATAAAAACAAGGCCCAGAATTCAGATGAAGTCAAGAGCAGAGGGTCTGTCTGAATGGAACTACTATTCAGTGGACTTAAAAGACTCCTGAGACTGTAACATCTGCACAACTGTACCTCATACAGTCCAGTTGTCAAAGGGGCTATTATTATTTGATATTTATTTTAGGTATATCGTAGATATAATACTATGCTAAGTACTCTACACATACCAATCCAAAGAGATATCTATCTATCGGTAGTCTATAATCAAAGATATATGGAAACAGAGCTATTCCTGGACGTGTAACCTCTTTTACCTACACCTCAATATATTCAGGCTGGGAAAAGCACCTAATAGCCACATACCGTGGCTGGATAGGCCCACATAAAGGGTCACAATCATGACACAGTACTGTACAAGCAATTTTTTTAAAAAGATGCTCTTATACAAGTGGTTTTTTCACTCTGAGCCAAGTAACATACATCCTCCATCATACAGAGATCTATTATATGAACATCTGCAGTACCATTTGTAAGGCAGGAAATTAAATTCAGTGTATGATCCCAGGGAACTCATTAATGTTAGTCTTCTGGGAATACATATAAAAGATGACTATACCTCAAAGCTGCTGCCTAAAGACTGAAACATAAGCTGGAATAAGTAAGAAACAGGCTACTCTCACCCAGTCATGTATCCTGACCCATGCCTTTACCCTGTTAATATTCTCTGAGCTAAGGAAAAAATTCAAACTATTAGGTTTTTTTAAAAATAGACTGACTATTATTAATATAAATAAGCAAATAAAGTTGACAATTACTAACACTGCAAAGTCAAACTCATTATAGACCCACTAAAGAGGTTCAGATTACAGCTGGCTAACACAGAAAACTATAAAAATTCACCAAGAAAAATTACATCTTTAATAATGAATCAAATCACTGATATAACAAAAAAAAATTAATTGTTAGCTCTATAGAAAATTGACCAAGAAATTAATTGGCCTAAGGGAGCTTGCCACAGAAAATACTTTCACAAAATATCCCCAGGGTTGAAACTACAGGTCAAAACATTCTGTCTCTACTAACTATTCTTGAAAATAGAGTATTTACATTCTAGCATTCTGGAACAGGAATATGTTTGAAAAGAGATCCACTGCATTTTTACAGTTTATTCTTTATCACCTGCTTCATATGTAATACCAGTTAGAATGGGACAGACTGGTGAGAATTTTATAAGTCAATAAAATATTCTATTAGGCCTGCAGGCCAGTTAAAGTCATAACATTATTTTTTCTCTACAAAAAAGTAAATATTTGAGATAATTTATTATCATTTTTCTTTTTTGCAAAATCCAGGGGAAAAGATACTGATTAAAATAATTTTTGTTACACTATAAAGTTATGAAGACATTTTTTAAAATAATAATTCTTACTATTACTAGTATTAATGTAATAAGTACACAAAGCTGGATAATTCATAGAGTACTCAGCATTACCTGTCTAGGGCACCTTCTAGGTGTTCGTGGGAAACATCAAAATAGTAGTTGGTATGCTCTCCACTAGTAAAAGCATTTGAACTTCCTGCGTGCTCACTGAGAAACTGGCTGTATTCATTTTCTTTAGGATATTTCTTTGTTCCCAAAAACAGCATATGTTCACAAAAATGACTTAGGCCAGGAATATTTGGAGGATCTGACAACGAACCTGAAAAAAGCAGAAAAACACATATATATAATACATCATTTTTTTATGTTGAAAGATAGCAAGTACAGGCAAGTTACAGATGATGTGAAACTTCTGTCAGCATGACATCTCCAACCACATAGTTACAGAAATTTTCGTTAAGCACAGCTGCTCTAAAATGGTATCGTTCAGTTCTAGTCCCATCTTTTGACATTAATTAGTTGGTGACCTTAGGCAGATTTTAACCTCTCTGGATATTAGTTTCCTCACACAACACACTGGAGGGAAAGAATTGAATTTACTGGTTTTATTTTTATTTTATTTTCTTCAGGAGACAATAGAGCACAGGGTACTGGTTTGGGGGTTAGCAGCTCTGCTAGCTGTGAAACTTTGAGACTGATACTTTATCCATCTTGCCTCAGTCCCTTTCCTATACATATGTAACTTAAAGTTGTGTGAATAAAAATTATATGATATTTGCAAAGCATACTACATGGTGCTCAGCAATAATTATTTGTTCAAAATATGGTGATTATTGCTTTATTTTCTCAATTTTAAAATGCCACTGAGTTAAAGAAAAGCTTTTCAGAGAGAGAAAAAAGAAAAACATGCCTCACTAAATGTACAAACAGATAAGAAGCAACCTGAGTATAAAGCAGCATTAAATATGGAAGAAATGTGCACACAAAAATCTAGGAAATACAATATTTCCCAGGGTACCAAGTTTACAAAAGTAAGAGCATTAGAACTGTTTCATTAAAGGATGGGAATGAATGTCCTTGCTGCTAGGTCACCTCAGCCGGGAACCTAACAAGATACTCTTGATAAATGTGAGATTGTTTAATTTAGACAACTGTAGATGACCTGTACAAATATATATACAGGGCTCCTGCACAAAGTAAGGAACGTTAAATTGGCAAGTGTTAGGTAGGTCTTTATTTGCACAAATATGGAAAGGTCTAATAAATGTCAGTATTAGGTCAATGAAACTGAACAAAGCTTTATTCACAATATTAAGTTGTACCTATGTGTACATCAAGCGCTGCTGATGACTTGTCTGTGGTGGGATCGCTGATGAGAAGTACTTTGATGCCATTGGCCAGCTCTAGCCCACGGTATTCTCGCTTGTCTTCCGGAGATTTGACAATGTGATTTTCCAGTCTCTTGATAGCTGGATTATTCATTTTGCTGTAGGTCTTTTTTTGCAAACTTAAAAGAAAAAAGTTAACTGTTAGAATGTGGCTTAAAAAAAAAAAAAGAACAAAGTAACACCAGGCAAACACATACAGTGCATCACCAGATTAAAAAATATATACCTGGATGAAACTTTTTACAGCCTGTCTGCCAGGTATCATCATTCCATTCCTCCCTCCCTCTTACCCATCATTCTTTCAGAGAGATGTTAACAATATTGTTTTCACAGAGCCATATTTAGGGCAGCACATGAATGGGGATTTAAGACAGAATGGGTTGGGCCATGAATTGGTCAATGGGCTGACCTAGAATAGTTTTCAATTACCAATAACTGCTTTCCACATATTTCAGTGGCATCTCCTAGAGTAAATAAGGTGAGAGGTGTAAGAATTATTATTGGGCCATCAAAAACATTGCTCAACCTGATGATATTCAAAAATAGGGCAGATCTACAACTCATCAGTCTGGTATTCATATGCCCAGAACATAGGAAACAACCTCCAATAAGCAAAACTCCTGTAAAGTCTTAATGCAAAATAAGAGACCTGAGCTGTCCTATGAGTCATGGCAACAAAAGAAGGAAACATAAAAACAAACAAAGTTGGAAGGACTCCCATATAATTTTTGTAGTCTGGTGCAGAGGTGAGTGCCAGGGCAGGACAAGTCCAGAGACCTTAGAAGAGATGTTAAATCATTTCACAAAGGACGTCCTTCCCTTCCTCTCACAGTCCTCTCCTTTCTCCTCTAGGAAAGCCAGAGTTACAGTGGTGGAAAGGGACTACCAGCACAGAGTCCTGAGGACTACTGCTATGCAAGGATTATTAGTGTAGTGAAGGGATTTCCAGAGCCTGGAGTATGTATGTTTTTGAGACTAAGAGTGGATGATACTTTTGTCTATGTTGGGAACTGCTTAAGAGACAAAAACTAAGGCTGATATTAGTAGATCAATATACTAATCAAGTAAAGCCAAAAACATATTTGAAAGGATAGAGGGAAATGACCCTGTGCTAACACATTTGCTTCTCATCTGGTAGACAAAAGAAGTGGATCTGACTGCTTCTTAAAGACTGACAGACATCAGATTTAAAAGTAAATCAGAGTGGACATAAATAGACATATAATTATATTGGATAAAAGCTTTATTTTCTGTGTTAAAATCTCCGGAGATTAATGGA
This sequence comes from Tonatia bakeri, assembly GCA_004024845.1. NCBI lineage: Eukaryota > Metazoa > Chordata > Mammalia > Chiroptera > Phyllostomidae > Tonatia > Tonatia bakeri. The sequence continues at coordinate 24,494 of PVIA01006916.1, read as the reverse complement.
GGGAAAACTCTGGTTTGCTTTTCACGAAAGCTTCCTTTCTAAAATCATCTGTAACTATTCTTCTGAGTAAGAATTGACAGACCAGAGGTTTGTTTGCTCCTATTAAGATTGTCCCTGATATCTTCTTTTGAAAAGAATATTTGGAATATTAAAGATCAGTAGTATAGGTCATACAACAGGTAGAATACTGATTTTTTAAAACCAGATAGTACTTTGCAGAGACACTGCTAATAGTCTTGCCCTATTTATAGTAAATAGTCTTTACTATTTATAGTAAAATTTATGGAAAAACAATATAAAATATAATACTAACATTTTTGGAATATAAGCCTGCTGTTGGAAAATTCAAAAGCAATTTATAAGTAAAAAGGCATTATAAAGCACTCCTTTCTACTTCATAAGCCATAAATCACTTTTAAGACCAATGTCAAAGGCAGATGGAAACATCTGAGTGCAAAGTCTTAAAAAATGCTGTTTTGTGGTTAAAAAAAAAAAATCCCAGGGTAACAGAAAATGGTCTATCCAAGCCTCCAAAGACAGGTTAAGGTATTTCCCCAAGGATAATCTGTTTAAAGTGCAGTAAATGCCTTCAGTAAATAGCTGGTTTTCAAAACCTTAATTTGGGTTCAATATAAATTACTTAAAAAAAATAAGCTCTAACCTAGCAGCAACATCACGATTAAATAAGCCACAAGGCAGCCTCCATTAAAGACCCCACAGGCAGAACAGCAGCATTAAAAGGTGGGTAGCTCAGACAGTTAGATCATCATCCCCAGGTGCCAAGGTTGCAGGTTCAATCCCTATCAGAGCACATACATGAATCAATCAATGAAAGCATAAATAGAACAACAAATCAAAGTTTCTCTCTTTCTCCCTCTTCTTCTCTCGCTTCCCCTCTCTTTCTCTGAAATCAACTGAAATCAATTTTTTAAAAATGTTTTGAAAGAAAGAAAGCTTAATGTGCACCACAGAGATGCCTAAGCATCTCCCTGCAAGGCTCTACTAGAAGAAGGGAAGGGATTGAATTCTGGTGATGAATTCCACTAAGTGGGAGCAAACACTAAAGGCTATTTTGGCTCCATTGCCATTGTTTACACCCATAGCCCTTTACTGTGCTTGCCCAGCCGGTTTGATTAAGGGGAAACGAAAGTTGCAAGCGATTAAAATGTAATGATGATGATGCTGCTGATGCTTATGGTGGAGCCCTAACCCACAACTGCACCGAGGAGATGAAATGCAGTTCACTTTGGTAGGACGAATTGTCTTATTCTGTGGGAGGTGAAACGTTCATTATAATTAAGATAACCACCCTCAACTATAGGCTACATTTTTTACTTTCTACGGGTTTAATTTTTCTTGTCCATATTTTCATTTTCATAAAAGAAAAAATATGATCAGAGGTATTATGTAACTCATTTGGGCACTGAAGCTATGTCTGATTAATATCCCTGGTGTGGCTAAAAATGAAGAGATAGATATATTCTATAAATTAAACATAAAAATTAGTCCAACTACTTTTAGACATTTGTATACAAGATCAAGGACAACTAAAAATTTCCAAGCTGGCAATGCTCCCAAATAAAATATCATGACTACCTAAGGAAGCAGAAGCCAAAGGAAATAATAGCAACATTTTCAAACAAGACCCTCCCCAGCAATCCATATTCGACAAGCACAGGCTGGCTTTACCTGTAGTGTATCTATCAACACACCCTGCGACAATGTGATTCTCACCTTCTGGGGAACTGAAGGAAATGATCTGGAACTCCTCCTCTGATGATGAATTCATCAACAGCCTGCCTGTCTGTATTTATACTCACGAGATCACATGTCTATCCATCTCACCTCATTAGCATAAAGCCTTCAAAAGTAATTTTATTTATTGCAAATGTTCTCCAATATGCACCAAACAAAGAGCAAGCAAGCAAGCATTCTGACTTTTGATGACAAGTTAGTGCTAAATCAAATGCTTTACCAGACGTTTACTTGATATTTTTAACCTGTCAAAGTCAAAATCTTAGAAGCAATAAAATTACTTTCAACTTCAGGGACATTATCCTACATTGGAAACTTCATCTTAAGACACAGAATTGTCAGTGTTCAGCATTCTGATAAAACTGGAGAGATTTAGTAATTACAGCATTATTTTGTAATTCTGTTTAGAATTTAAAACAATAACTAAAAACACAGAAGGCAAAACCTGGAAGAGCCATGAGATGTTACGTAGTTCTTCGTAGTTCGTGGACTAGCAACTCTGACTCTTCTTCAGGGGCTTGTCCGAATGTAAAATAGAAGAGGCTACCAGAGACTGACTTAGTAGGAATCTGCATTTTAACAAGATCCCCAGATGTTAGCCCCCTATCTTACTCAGAAGAAAACTGAAGCTTGGAGACCTTAAATCACTTGTCTAAGATCATACAGCAAAGAGTTACAATTAGACCTCGGTTCTTAACTGTGCCCACCTAGCACCCCCATATCCAAACAAATGTTCAAGGAGGTTTGTTAAGATCCAGACACTACACCATGCATGCTGTCTACAAAAATGAATATGCCACAGCCCTTACTCTGAAGGAACCCAGTCTAGTGACATGTATGAAAAGAAGGTGACTTTAACTGTGGTGACACAGTTATCCCCCAGGCACCAGAGGAGTCGTAAGAGGGGCACACCAAACTTCCCAGGAGGGGAGAGAGGAAAGAGATCAAGTAAAAGCATGCCAAATAAAAGGAAGGGAATACCTGAGCAAAGGACTGGTGGTGAGAAAAAACACAAGGCATAGAGTGGAAACACAAGAGCTTAGTATTAACAGAACTACAACCAGAACTTGCACTGAGAGATCCTAGACTTTTATCTTGACGTGTAAAGGCCTAAATTTCAGGTTTGGAAAAACAAATTCCCAAGTAGGTCATTTCCAAATTCTCATACCAAGAAGAAATTTTTCTCTGCAAATAATCCTTTCTTCAGATGACCTTTTAAGGTCCTCTTTTTTTCATTTCTCTTTAAGTGTTTCACAGTGTACTGAATAGACTGAGAAACTTTACTTTGCCCTTTGTTCCCTACCCACGCCACAGACCCAGACATAAAGTTAGACCTGATCCATTTCTAATTCTAAATACATGACCTATAAACCTAAACAGGCAAATGATCATGCTAATAATCAATTATGTATCAAAACCTCCCTTCCGTGGAATCTATCCACCCACTCCCAAACCACAGGCGTAAGCTGAGCTTACCCTGTGGCACTCCTGAACGCGGGAAGTGTGCAAGAAGGTGCCTGAAAACAGAACCACACCGCAAACATCTCTTCCCCACAGAAAGCCAAGGGAAGTAAGCGAGTGTGAAGGTAGTGATGGTACGAGCCCTAGCACGCCTCGCTGTAAGACTCCATATTCCCAAACACTATTTACATTACTTGAGCTAAAAAAATCACATTTCTCAGGGAACCATCTACCCATAGCTCTTCAGTGACAGCATATCAACACTTCATACAGCAGCTGCTTCATAAAGGTGGGTACAATCTCAAATCTGGTCAATTAAACCCTATTTTCCCATGATGAGAGGCTTTGCCTTTGTTCCAGGCAAAATGTCAGCTGCTCTAACTCTGTGCCCTCTGGGAAGGAGTTTACAAGGAAAAATAAACAAATACTTAAATGAATAAGGATGGTTGCAATTTAAAGGAATCCTACAGCAGCATCATTTTAGAGATCCATGTTTTTGCAAATTTTGTTCTAGTCTTGGTGCTATATATCAAGGGCTGTTTACTCCAAAAGTGACAAGCTTATGTAGGAGAGGAAGATACTTTACCTTCTAGATTCCTTAGGGTGGACTAATAATTGAATTGGCATGAGAAGATTAACATGAGAAATAACTAACTTTAATTAGGCATGTATGTATGTATGTATAGGAACCCCAAATACATGAGAGAGAGACCCCAACGTGCATAAGAGGTTCAGAGAGAGAAACGTAAAAATGGTATGTCTGACATTCTGAGCTCATGATAAGGTACAGTGGCTTGGGGCTTCAGAGTGGAAGAAGGTCATTTGCAGAATGAGAGCAGATAATATTTGGGAACCAAGCGTGTTTCACAAGTATCCTTCCTCTACAGGCAATCTTCAGAAAATGTGAGGGACAGACTCATAGATGGAGAGCAGGATGGAGAGCAGCTAGTGGGGAAAAGGTGGTAGGCTCCAGGGTGGAGAGACTGAGCAAAAAGGAAAAAGGACTCATGGACACCAGTGTGATGTTTGGAGGGTGGGGTATATAGGAGACTAATTACTAAATGGTAATGGAAAAAAATACAATAAAGATTAAATTAAAAAATATAAAATTTACTGATTAAGTTTAAAAACAAAATGTGATGTAGAGGCTACTGTACAAAATTAATCCTAACAATTACTCCATTTTTCAAATGTCACATGCTTTACAAACTGCTAATTTAATCTTTCCATTCTCCCTAACCCCACAGGAAGAAACAAAAGCTCAGTGATTAAGTGATTTGCCAGAGGCATTCACACACTTGATCTGTGACAAAGCCAGGACCTATGAGCAAAGAGGAGGCACAGAAGGGGAGGAGGAGAAGGAGGTGCTTAAGGAAATTACACAGAGCTTTCTTCCTCAGCTCCCAATCACCACCCCACAGTCCTCTCTGACCCCATTCTCCTCCCTCACAATCCCCAAAAACAAAAATGAGGAAATAAAATTTAAATATGTCAAAACAAATAGTGGGAGAAAAGTTTTTTGTTTTCCTCTTCTTCCTCCCCATATAAAAGAGATAAATAGTGGAAGGAGCCTGGAAGAATGCTTCTGATCTACCAAACTAGTCCCTGGGCTGAGAACAATATCATCTCACTATACTTTGCTAATAAAAAATAAAAAGGAAAATGGATAGCAGGATTAAATGGATAGCAGGTTTAAAGAGACAGAAGAGTGTATAGAATTATCTCATGCATGAAAAGGAATATGAAAATACTTATCACAGTAGATATGGTAGGCTTATGGGTAATTTTTTATGTGTCCATTAAGCCATAGAAACAAAAAAAAAAAAAGAAAAATCATGTAATCATCTTGGTAGTTGTAGAAAAAGTACTTAACTAAATTCAACAATCAATCATCTTTTAAAAAAAAAGTCAGCAAACTAAAAATAAAAGGGAGAATATTCCTTCATCCCCACAAACAGGATACCACTATCATCTCTTCTAGTCAACACTGTACTGGTAATTCTGACCAGTCCAATAATGCAAGAAAAAGAAAATACACTATCTTCTATCTCTAGATGAGATAGAAGAAGGAAAAAAACTAACATTATTCACAGGTAACATGATTGTATAAAAATCCCAAGAATCTACTGACAACTTACATTTCTGTGTAGGTCATGGCAACCTGATTCAGGTTCAATAACTAGAAAAAGCCACAACAAATTACAAAAATATTTTTTAATCTTTACCCGAGGGCATGCTTATTGATTTTTAGAGAGAGGGAGATAAATATCCATTGGTTGCCTTTCCTACATGCCCTAAACAGGGACTGAACTCAACCTATAAAAGTGCCCTGACTAGGAATCAAACCTTTAAGTATATGTGACAATGCTCCAATGCACTGAGCCACACCAGTCAGGGCACCAAGAACCACATTTTAAAAGATGTTGGAGAGTTGTAAAAGCAATGAGGATTGCAGGAACTGGAATTCCACAGAGAGGCGAGCCCCAAGGTGAGCTGATGATCATCACCTGTTTTCTTCTCTGGGGGTATTTGCCAATTCTGGGTGTAGCCTGAAGATCACGCCTGGCCCAAGTAGAAGGAAGGACTGTACTCAGGAAGAGAAACAAGTGAGGCTTAGGTGCAAGAGTGTGATGTGACAGATTACAGTCCCATGATGCCCCAAATTCAGTTTATTTTAGCCATAGGAGATTTTCTGAGATACCACTATGTACCTACCAGAATGACTGAAATGAAAAAGTTGGAAAAATACCAGGTGATAGAGAAGTTACGAGGCAACCCAAACTCTCATCCACTGCTGGTGGGAATGCATATTAGTACAACCATTATTAAAAAATGGTAGTATATACTAAAAGCACATACAAAACTGACAATAAGACCTAACAATTCACCCCAAACATTTGTATGTTTATAGCAATACTATTCCTAATAACTAAAACTAAAAATGATCAAATGTCTATCAACAGTGAAAAGATAACCTGTGACACATTCCTACAATGGAATGATATACAACAAAGAAAATAATGTGCAACAAAGCACAACAATAAGGATGAATCTCACTAAAAAGGTTGAATGAAAGAAGCTAGATGCAAAAGAACAAATACTGTATCCTACCATACACATAAAGCACAAGAACAAGTAAAATCAAGGGATAGTGATTAGAAGGAAGCATGAGGGAAGCTTCTTGGGTACTAGTCAATTACTGGCTATAAAGGTGTGTTCAGTTTGTGAAATTCATTAAACTGAACACTTATGACATATACTGCAATTAAAAGATTTTTTTAATATCATAAAACACAGTAAAAAAGGGGGGACACAGATACATTAATGACTCAGGCTATGAATATCATCCACCAAAAGTCATCCTGGAAGTGGTACCACTTAGATACTGAAAAGCACTTATCCATATCAAACAGGTGCTAAACAGAGAAGGCTCACTAAGAAATAATAGTCCATTAATGTGATAATTATCTAAACCTTCTCAGGTGTGTCCTGAGACAATTTTATTGATGTCAGTCTGGCAACAAGAAAAAAGAAGACCATTAAGTACAGCATGAGTCAACATAATTAAGTCACTAATAAAGTATGTTAAAGACTTTAATTGTCTTTACTTATCATGTTAAGATTTGAAAACTAGCTCTTAGTAATTACTTACATTAGACTATAGTTAACATTTAAAAATAAAGCGATATTCCCAGCAAATAAAAGTGATAAGCAATCAATGTAGTCCAAATAAAACCAAAATGATTAAATTTTAAATAAATTCTCCCATCAAAAAATTTTTAATTATATTTTATTGATTATGTTATTACTGTTGTCCCAATATTTCTCCTGTTGCCCCCTCCACCCAGCACCCCGACTCTCTCAGGCAATCCCGACAGCATTGTTCATGTCCATGGGCCATGCGTATAAGTTTTCAGGCTACTCCATTTCCTATACTGTACTGTACATCCTCATGGCTATGCTTAACTACCTTTTGTACTTCTTAATCCCTATACTCTTCACCCATTTCCCCATAGCCCCCTCTCATCTGGAAACCATTAAAATTCTTTCCATTTCCATGATATTGCCTTTGTTCTTCCCATTTGCTTAGTTTATTAGACTTGATTGTCTTTCTTTATGTCAACATTTTATTTTTTAAATATATTTTATTGATTCTGCTACTACAGTTGTCCCTTTATTCCCCTCTGCCCTGAACAATCACTCCCACCAACATTCTGCCCCGCCCCCACCGCCCACTTAGTTCATGCCCATGGGTCATATATATAAGTTCTTTGGCTTCTCCATTTCCTATACTATTCTTAACCTCCCCAACTATTTTTGTATCCACTATTTATGCTTCTTATTCCCTGTACCTTTTCTCCCATTCTCCCCCTCCCTCTCCCCAGTGATAACCCTCCATGTGATCTCCATTTCTGTGATTCTGTTCCTGTTCTAGTTTGTTTGCTTAGTTTGTTTTTATCTTTTTTTTTTTTTAGGTTTAGTTGCTGATGGCTGTGAGTTTGTTGTCATTTTACTGTTCATAGTTTTGATCATCTTCTTTTTCTAAGTCCCTTTAACATTTAATATAACAAGGGCTTGGTGATGATGAATTCCTTTAACTTGACCTTATCTGGGAAGCTCTTTATCTGCTCTTCCATTCTAAATGAGAGCTTTGATGGATAGAGTAATGTTGGATGTAGGTCCTTGTCTTTCATTACTTGGAATACTTTTTTCCAGCCCCTTCTTGCCTGTAAGGTTTCTTTTGAGGAATCAGCCGATAGTCTTACGGGAACTCCTTTGTAGGGAACTCTCTCCTTTCCTCATGCTGCTTTTAAGATTCTCTCCTTATCTTTAATATTGGGTAATGTAATAATGATGTACCTTGGTGTGTGCTTCCTTGGGTCAAACTTCTTTGGGATTCTCTGAGCTTTCTGGACTTCCTAGTAGTCTATTTCCTTTGCCAGATATGGGAAGTTCTCACTCATTATTTTTCCAAATAAGTTTCCAACTTCTTGCTCTTCCTATTCTCCTTCTGGCACCCCTATGATTCAGATCTTGGAGCATTTAAAAGTTGTCTTGGATGTTCCTCAGCCTCTCCTCATTTTTTTGAATTCTTGTTTCTTCATTCTGTTCTGGTTGAATGTTTATTTCTCCCTTCTGGTCCAAACCGTTGATCTGAGACCCAGTTGCCTCGCCATCACTTGGTTCCCTGTACATCTTCCTTTATTTCACTTTGCATGGACTTCACTCCTTCTTCTATTTTGTGACCATAGTCAACCATTTCTGTCAGAATCCTGATTACCAGTGTTTGAACTCTACATCCGATAGGTTGGCTCTCTCTTCATAGCTTAGTTCTATTTTTGGAGCTTTTATGTGGTCTTTCATTTGGGCCATATTTCTTTGTCTTAGAATGCCTGTTATGCAGTAAGGGACGGAGCCTTAGGTATTTGCCAAGGCAGTGTAATCCACTTGGCTGCATTATGGCACTGTATGTGGGGAGGGGTCACAGAGGGAACAATGCCACTTGCTTGGCTCTCAGCTGGTTTTCAGTCACTTCCTCTACTACCCACAAGCAAATTGGGCGCTTCTGGTGCTGAATTGCATGTGGGTGGGTTTGTGGACATTTTAGGACCCTGTCAACCTCTTCAATGAACTCTCCTATAAGGCACAGAGTTTCTCCTGCCACATAACCCCCACGGGTTTTTATAGCCAGAGGTTTTTGAGGCTTTCTTTTCCCATGCCATCTGTCTGACTCCCCACTTATTCCTCCTGATTTATCTGCACACACATGTGGGAATGCTGTTCTGCCAGTCGCTGCCTGGCCCACCTGGTCCTCTACCTGTTGCCTTGCTGTACATCCTCTGTAAGCCCACTGCCCATCTCCACCCCTCCTACCAATCTGGATGAATATTTCTTCTTTAACTCCTTGGTTTTCGGAGTTCGGTACTATTCGATTTTCTGGCAGTTCTGGTTATTTTTTGTTTTGAAATTGTTGCTGTCCTTCTTTTGGTTGTGTGAGGAGGCAAAGTGTATCTACCTATGCCTCCACCTTGGCCAGAAGTCCTAGATTCAATTGTTGATAGATATGTATTTATTCCATTTTATTGTTTATAGCTTTGATCTTCTTTTTCTTAAGTAAGTCACTCTAATATTTCATATAATAATAGTTTTGTGACGATGAACTCCTTTAGTTTTTTCTTGTCTGGGAAGGTCTTTATCTGCCCTTCAATCTAAATGACAGTTTTGCTGGGTAGAGCAATCGTCGCAATCGTCGCTGTAAGTCCCTGCTTTTCATGATTTTGAATACTTCTTGCCAATCCCTTCTAGCCTACAACATTTCTTTTAAGAAATCAGCTGAAAAGATGGGAATTCCCTCGTAGGTAACTGACCAGTTTTTATTTGCTGCTTTTAAGATTCTCTCTTTAACTGCTGGCATTTTAATCATGATGTGTCTTGGAGTGAGCCTCTTTTTGTCCATCTTTTGTAGGATTCTCTGTGCTTCCTGGACTTGCATGTCTATTTCCTTCACCAAATTAGGGAATTTTTCTTTCATTATTTTTTCAAATAGATTTCCAATTTCTTGCCCTTTCTCTTCTCCTTCTGGCACCCTCTGATGTGAATACTGGGCCTTTTGAAGTTGTCCCAGAAGCTGCTTACATTATCCTCGTTTATCATTTTTTTCTTCTTGTTCTGATTTGTTGTTTGTTTTCTTCCTTATGTCCCAAATCATTGATTTGATTCTCAGTCTCATTCACTCTACTGTTGTTTCCCTGTAAATTGTTCTTTATTTCAATTAGTGTATCCTTCATTTCTGACAGGATCATTTTTATGCTGTTGAGGTCCTCACTAAGTTTCTTCAGCATCCTTATAACCAGTATTTTGAACTCAGCATCTGAGAGATTGCTTATCTCCCTTTTGTTTAGTTCCTTTTCTGGAATTCTGATCTGTCCTTTCATTTGGGTCACACTTGTGTTCTGCCTGGGACCACCCTGCCTGAGCTATAAAGCAATCTGTGATGGCTGGTGCTTGTACTGGGCTTAGAGTTTCCCAGGAGAACCCAAGCTGTGAATCTGGGCTAGCTGCTAGTAGTGCTGGGCCGGGACCACTTAGGAAGCAGTATGGGGGCTGAGGACTCACTGAGGCTGGATGTTGCTTGTTTAAGAGGATTTAGGAAGTCTTGAAGTATGAGCCAAGACCAGCCATTCATACGGAAATGTCTCTGTTAACATCTTGGGCAGAGCCTTAAGTTAGGTGGGACAGAGTCTCAGGAGATCACCAGAGCTGGGCAAACAGTGTTACTCAGGGTGATGGAGTTTCAGATATGACACCAGCTTGCCAGCTGTGTGGCTCTGTGTGGGCAGGGCTTAAAAAAGGGACAATGGCCTCTGGTCACCTTGATGCCAGACACTTCTGTTTCTCCTGTATGCCACTGGTGCCTTCCAAGCTGCTATCCCAGTGCTAAAGCTCAGAGGGAGTGAGTCTAAATAGGTGAGTCCATGTGAGGGTTCTTTAACTGATTATGGCTCAGTGGAACTGATTGGGGCTCTAGCAGTTTCTTCCGCTGATTCAATCCTCACTGGTGTTTTGCAGCCAGAGGTTGTGGGGACTTAACTTTCTGGCACCCTGGGCTGGCGGGCTTGGTGTAGGGCTGGGACTCCTCGTCCTGAGATATCCTTCCTGAACTTTTATCCACCACCACCACATGTGAATGTGGAACTAGCTCATTCCATTCTCCACCCCTCCTACTCGTCTGGATGGATGTGGTTTCTTTAATTCCATAGTTGTCAGACTTCCACTCAACTTGATTTCTGACAGTTGTGAGTGATGGTTGGTTTACAAGGCAGCTGTAATTTTTAACATGGTTGTGCGAGGAGGCAAGCCATGTTTACCTATTTTGCCATTTTGAACAGAAGACTCTCCCCTCAACAATTTTCAACATGTATATCAAACAATGATCCAGGATTTGAATTAGATAGGTTTTTTTTTAATTTTAAACAAAATAAAGCAAAACAAATAATATATAAAGTATTACTTCAAACTCAGAATTAATTTTACATACGGGTTATCTTCCTCATAGATGTTCCATGATCCAAAATTAGCAAGGACAGCTCAAAGATCCCTGTCACAGTCTCTAAAAATTAATTTCAATCACAGGTAGGAAGAGTTACCAACCTGTAACTAATTCTTTCAAGATTGCCATCCAAGGAAAGCAAACCACAAATACCCATATTCTGTATTCTTGTGTATCTCCTCCTTGAGGTCTCAGTTCCAACTATATGTACACTCTACTTGTGGTAGAAAGAGAATCCTGTTCTCTTCAGCTAATGATGGTTCAGGAAGCTTGACCTGCTCTCTGCCTTAATATGATTCTCCCTGCCTGTACTGATCCAATGCAATGTGTCTGGCACATAGTAGGCACCCATAAATGGTAACCTTATATTATAATTATCCTCATAATTATGGTCATGGAGGGGAGAGGGGAGATGCAAATAGATAACCTCAGTAAACACCATACTATCTATTACTAGCGTTCTGAACATATACTCGTGCAAATTCCAGTTGCATATTGTCATCTGCAAAAGTCAAAAACATTCAATGGACAGACCAGTAATAGGATGGTACTTTATAAGACAATCAGAAAAACAGGTAAATAACTATCCCTTTAATAACTGGTATAGGTAAGCCACTGTTTATAATTTACTGTTCTCAATAGGTGACAATTTTGCTCATCAAAGGGACACATGGCAATGTTTCACAACTGAACTGTCAAAACTGAAGCATGTAAGTGGCAACTAATGCGCAGAGAACAGAAATGCTGCTAAGCATCCTGCATTGCACATAATACCCCCTACCATGAAGAATTATCCAGCCAAAATGTCAGCAGTGCCAAGGATGAAAGACCCTAGTTTATAGTTCTGATTTTATTATCCAAAAATAATGTGTGAGAATCACTATGACCAATTCAACACACTTAAAATAAAACCATGAGGTAGCTCAATCAAAACACACAAAGCTATCTGCATTAAACTCCCATTTATGTATGTATGCATGTATTTATAAGGATCTAAACCAAAACAATGCTTAAATGAAAACAGGAGTAAAACTGATAATTAAGGAGAAAGAGAGATTTGCAGAAACTTTGTCCCTGAGTGAGCAATCTAGTGCACTAGTAATGGGATCTGCCAGGGCACAGGGACTGGCCTTCCTGAACGCAGTCAGTATCTTGCACAGCACAAACTCTTTATAGGAACTATACCTTCAATGTATCCCTTTGATAGAGCCCAGTATTCCCATTTTTCCTGCATGGGGAAATTAAACCTAATAAAAGTATTTGTTTAAGACCACACAGACATTAAATAAGAGAACTAGGATTCAAATATAAATCTTTAAACACCAAAGCACCATGATCTTAATCACTCCACCAAGTTAAAAAGTTTATTTTATGTACAGAGACTAAATCTTTGGAAGCAACTTCACAGAAATTTTAAGTGTGGTCACCTATAGGTAACTGATATTAGGTGATCTTTATTCTTTGTACTTTTCAGAACAGTGCAGAAAGAATCTTTGAAAAGATAAAACTTCAATTCACTAGGTTTTGCTTACTAAGTTTGTAAAACCCAAAGTGAACTTTTACTTTGTTGTCATATAGCTTGGATCAGCTACATCACAATATAACAGGGCTAATTAATAAAAATTGGGACTTCAATTCCATTCACCGTTATTGCTGACAACTTGGTTCCCTTAAGCAAGTAGTTTGTTGGCTCACAACTGTGGAAATTTCCAAAAGAATTTTTAATTTTACTTTCTTTGAGATTTTATTTGTCTATTTTTTAGAGAGAGAGAGAGAGAGAAAGGGAGAAACAGAGGAGGATAAACATCAATGTGTGGTTGGCTCTTGCATGCCCCCTACTGGGGACCTTGCCAGCAACCCAGGCACGTGCCCTGACTGGGAATCAAACCAGTGACCCTTTGGTTTGCGGGTCAGCACTCAATCCACTGAGCCACACCAGCCTGGGCTCCAAAAGAGTTTTTAAAACAGTTTGTGATGTGAGGTGAAAGCTTTATGCAGATAGTGGAAGAAAATCCATAGCCTAATTCCAGAATCTACTTCCCCACTTAAGTGCTGACCTAGTGTAGTTTCGTTCAATGTTGCTGTCAATTTTAGGCTCTGTTTCATTTCTTTCTACACATAGGATGAGAACTTCAGGTAGTTTAGAAAGTTAACAGCCTAGATTGACTTTTCTTAAACCACAGATGCTATTTCATTTCTCTATTTAGATACAGACTTCGATTCACCCCTCACACCCCAACTAGCAGGCTGCCTACAACTATGAAATTATATCTGTGCTCTTGTGTCCAGAAAAAAAATACATAACACTCTCTTCTTCTCTTCATAGGAATGGTAGCATTGTTATTGTTATTAGTCCACATTTACTGAACACAACTCTATGATGGAGACACACACATTACATGCATTTCCTCATTTAACTCTCACTGCAAACCTGTGAGGTAGGTACTATTTTTGTCCCCATTTTGCTATAGAGGAAACATGCTTGAAGAGGGAAGTAACAAGTACAAGATCACACAGAAGGAAATGGCAGAGTCCAGGCATTGTGGCTCCAGAATCCCTATAGCAATACAAGCCAAAGAATAGTAATTATCAACATTCTCATTCAGCCCTGAAAGGATCTGTATCAGAATGTGCTGTTCTACAACACTATAATCAATTCATAAAAGGAATGTTTAAATATTCAAGACTATTAGGTAAAAGAGTGAAGCTACTTTGTGAACTTTTGCCTTTGGCAGGCAAAAACTAAGTTTAATGGCGGAAGGTACAAGAAAAGTAACTGATGCTTATGTAGCCAATGAACAATTAGAACAATCGTCACTGGTTAGTGTCAGAAACACCCTAGAGTTACACTGAGTAGTCAAGCAGAGGTTTGAATACTATTCATAATGTGGTTTTCAAACTATTTTTTTTAAAGGACATATGCTTTCACCCTGGCCAGTGTGGTTCAGTTGGCTGGATCACCATCCCATAAAAACCAAAAGGTCATGAGAAGGATTCCTGCTCAGAGCACATGCTGAGGTTGTGAGTTCAATCCCCAGTCAGAGTGAAAACAAGCAGCAGCTTATCAATGTTTCTCTCCTGCATTAATGTTTCTCTCCCTCTCTCTCTAAAATCACTAAGTATATCTTTAGGTGAGGATTGAAAAGAAGGATATATGCTTTCTTGCACTGAATTCTTACAAAAGCAAAAAACTAAACTACTCTGTTTCAAGAGGAGAAAAAGTCAGATACCCGACTGCACCATCTAAGCTGCTCGGTGGCAGTGGTATTGTCAAGAACACCCTACTTTCTTACAATAATAGTTTAAAAACTAACATAGAACCCCTAAGTTCCTTGAGCATCATTAAAACCACTAATTTGAGCAGTGCATCTGATAGACTGTTTATCTCCATTTTGTTTAGTTCTTCCCTGGAGTTTTGATCTATTCTTTCACTACGGCCATACCACCTTGAACAAGCCCAATCTCATCTGATCTGTTCTTTCATTTGGGCCATGTTTCTTTTTTTTTAAATATATTTTATTGATTATGCTATTATAGTTGTCCCATTTCCCCCCCTCACTCCCTTCCACCCTGTCCACCCTCTCCCACCCACATTCCCCCCATTTAGTTCATGTGTCATAAGTTCTTTAGCTTCTACATTTCCCATACTATTCTTGCCCTCCCCCTTTCTATTTTCTACCTACCATCTATGCTACTTATTCTCTGTACTTTTACCCCCTCTCTCCCCACCCCACTCTCCTGTTGATAACCCTCCATGTGATCTCCATTTCTGTGGTTCTGTTCCTGTTCTAGTTGTTTGCTTAGTTTCTTTTGGTTTTGTTTTAGGTGTGGTTGTTAATAACTGAGTTTGCTGTCATTTTACTATACATTTTTTTTTATCTTCTTAGATAAGTCCCTTTAACATTTCATAAAATAAGGGCTTGATGATGATGAACTCCTTTAACTTGAACTTATCTGAGAAGCACTTTATCTGCGCTTCCATTCTAAATGAAAGCTTTGCTGGATAGAGCAATCTGGGATGTAGGTCCTTGTCTTTCATGACTTGGAATACTTCTTTCCAGCCCCTTCTTGCCTGTAAAGTCTCTTTTGAGAAATCAGCTGACGGTCTGATGGGAACTCCTTTGTAGGTTACTGTCCCCTTATCTCTTGCTGCTTCTAGGATTCTCTCCTTCATTTTTACCTTGACTAATGTAATTACGATGTACCTTGGTGTGTTCCTTCTTGGGTCCAATTTCTTTGGGACTCTCTGAGCTTCCTGGACTTCCTGGAAGTCTATTTCCTTTGCCAGAATGGGGAAGTTCTCCTTCATTATATTTTCAAATACGTTTTCAGTATCTTGCTCTTCCTCTTCCCCTTCTGGTAAACCTATAATTTGGATGTTGGAACATTTAAAGATGTCCTGGAGGTTCCTAAGCCTCTCCTCATTTTTCTGAATTCTTATTTCTCCATTCTTTCCTGTTTGGTTGTTTCTTTCTTCCTTCTGGTCCACTCTATTGTTTTGAGTCCCAGTTTCCTTCCCATCACTATTGATTCCCTGTGCATTTTCCTTCATTTCTCTTATCATAGCCTGCATTTGTGCATCTAATTTGTGACCAAAATCAACCAGTTCTGTGAGCTTCCTGATCACCAGTGTTTTGAACTATGCATCTGATAAGTTGGCTATTTCTTGGTCGCTTAAAAGGATGAGTTCTGGGGCTTTGATGTGTTCTTCTGTTTCAGCCATCTCTCTCTCTCTCTTTTTTTGGTCTGGTTGCGCCTGTCACAGTAGGGGGTGGAGCCTTAGGTGTTCACCAGGGCGGGGCACCCCAGTCATTGGGTCGTGATGTTGTATGTGGGGGCGGGGTCGAGAGGAACAATGGCGGTTCCTCTGTTCTCCGTGGGACCTCTGTCCCTTCTGCTGCTTCCCCCAAGCAAACTGGGCCCCTCTGGTGCCAATTCCCGTGTGGGTGGGTTTGTGCACGCCGTGGGACCCTACAAGACCCTCTCCTGTGAGCCTGGGTGTCTCTCCCTGCGCCTCAACTTCCACAGGCGTCCGCAATCAGTGTCCCAAGGCTCTATTTCCCAGCGCTGGGATCCTGAGTTGCGTGTACTGCCTTGCTTTACAATCGCTGCCTCACTGGGTCTGCCGGGTGCCACCCCTCTGCCGGGGCCTGCCAGCTGCTGCAAGCACACTCAGGGCCCACCCGCTGTGGTCTTGCACTCCCCAGATGCCTTACGCACCCTTGGATGCTTTATGCGCCCGGTCCCAACTCTGCTCTCTGCACTGCAACCTGCGCCCAGCTGCCTGACTCCACCCCTCCTACCACTCTGGATGAACAGGTCTATTTCAGCTTCTTGGTTGTCCGACTTCCATTTAAATCAATTTTCTGTCAGTTCTGGATGTTATTCTGTTTCCAAATTGTTGTTGTTCCTATCTTGGTTGTGCGTGGAAGTACCATGCGTCCACCTATTCCTCCATCTTGGCCGGAAGTCCGGGCCATGTTTCTTTGTCTCCTCATTTTGGCAGCCTCCCTGTGTTTGTTTCTATGTACTAGGTAGAGCAGCTATGACTGTGTCTTGGTAGTGTGGCCTAATGTAGTAGGTGTCCTATAGGGACCAGTGGTACAGTCTCTTCTATCACCCAAGCTGAGTATTCCAGGTGTGCCCTTCATGTGGGCTGACCACGCCCTCCTCTAGTAGCTGAGCCTTGGTTGCTGAAGGCAGATCAATGGGAAGAATTTACCCAGGCCAGTTAGCTACAAGGTTTGGCTGTGACCAGTTACCACCAACCTCCTTAGTGAGGACCTCAGCAGCATAAAAAAGATCCCATCAGAAACGAAGGATACACTAACTGAAATAAAGAACAACTTACAGGGAAATAATAGTAGAGCCAAGAGTCAAATCAATGATTTGGAACATAAGGAAGAAAAAAAAAAACAACCAATGAGAAAAACAAAAAGAAAAAAAAGAATTAAAACAATGAAGATATTATAAGCAGCCTCTGGGAAAATTTTAAGAGGTCCAATATTTGCATCATAGGAGTACAAGAAGAAGAGAAAGAGCAAGAAATTGGAAATTTATTTGAAAATATAATGAAAGAAAACTTACCTAATTTGGTGAAGGAAACAGACATGCAAGTCCAGGAAGCATAGAGTCCCAAACAAGATGAATGCAAAGAGGCCCACTCCAAGACACATCATAATTAAAATTCCAAAGGTTAAAGACAAAGAGAGAATCTTAAAAGCAGCAAGAGAAAAGCAGATAATTACCTACAGGAGAGTTCCCATAAGACTGTCAGCTGATTTCTCAAAAGACATTTTGTGGGCTAGAAGAGACTAGCAAGAAATATTCACAGTGATGAAAAGCAGGGACCTATAGCCAAGATTCCTCTACTCTGCAAAGCTGTCATTTAGAATCAAAGTGCAGATAAAGAGCTTCCCAGACAAGAAATTAAAGGAATTCATCATTACCAAATTATCATTATATGAAATGTTAAAGGGACTTAAGAAAAAGAAGATAATCAAAACTATGAACAATAAAATGGCAAAAAATACATATCTATCAACAACTGAACCTAAAAAATAAACCAAGCAAAGAAGAATAGAGACAGAATCATGGCTACGGAGAGAGTTTTGATGGTTGCCATGAGGGAAGGTGGTGTGGGGGAATGGGCGAAGAGGTGAGGGGATTGAGAAGCACAAATAGGTAGTTACAGAAGAGCCATGGAAATACAAAGTGCATAATAGGAAATGGAGTAGCCAAAGAACTTATACACATGACCCATGGACATGAACAATGATGTGGGGACTGCCTCAGGGAGTGGGGGTGCTGGGTGGAGGGGGGAAAATAGAGAAAAATGAGGACAACTGTAATAGCATAATCAATAAAATATAATTAAAAATAATATAGAATCCCGATACCAAAATGAGGTATTATGAAATTAGACAAACTGATATTAAAATTTATATAGAAAAACAAATACCTAAGAATAACAAGAAAAACACTGAGAGATAAAAATTTTATATGGTGACTAGTTTTATCAGACATTAAACATACTATAAAGTCTCTATAACGAAAAAAGTATGACACTGCCACATTAAAAAAAAAACAGATCAGGAACAAAGACTAGAAAGATCAGAATTAGACCCAAATACATATGGATTAGTATTTGACAAAAGTGGCATTTAAACTGACTGGGTAAAAGATAAACTTAATAAATGGTCTTTGGACAGCAGTCTTTGGGGAAAAGATAAAATTAGATCCATATCTAACACCATTCATAAAATTAAACTCCCTATGGATATCGTCACTACAATCATTCATCACATAAGGACATTTTGATCAACAATGGATTTGCTTAAATGACAGTGGTATCATGAGATTATAACGGAGATGAAACATTTCTATCAACCAGCGATGTCACAACCCTTATAACATCAGAAAACAACCGGCATAAACAAACCTACTGCATGGCCAGCCATATAAAAGTATAGCACACACAATTATATGCAGTATATGATATATGATAATGATAATAAATGACTGTTATTGCTTTATGCATTTACTATATTACACTTTTTATCATAATTTTGGAGTGTAGTCTTTGGACTTATTTTTATATAAAAAGTTCATTCTGTCAGCAGCAGCTTCACACACCTCGTGTTTACCAGTCCCTGACTGCATCGTTTTCTCTTGGGCTTGATTTAATTTCATGGTGTTTTGTACAGTAACATGCTGTACAAGCTCATAGCCTAAGAGCAATAATAGTCTCTCCCACACAGTGAAGGTGTGTAGTAGGCTATACCTTACAGGTTTGTGTAAGTGCATACTATGATATTCACACAATGATGAAATCACCTTATGGTGCATTTTTCAGAACATAACCCTGTTGCTAAGTGGCACATGACTGTAAATGTAAAAAACAACAACAACAAAATAAACTATACAAGTACTAAAAGAAAAGATTGTGGAATTTCTCTTTAACCCTATAGAGGAAAAGATTTTCTAACTTTGGCTCAAAAAATCCAGGGTTATGGATTAAAGATCTAAACTAAAGATCTAAGAGCTAGAACTATAAAACTCTTAGAAGACAACATAGAAAAAAAGCTTCATAAGATTGAATTTGGCAATGATTATTTCACATATGACACCAAAAGAAGAGGTAACAACAACAACAAAAAAGTGCCCAGCTGGTGTGGCTCAGTGGGTGGAGTCGCCACATGCCAGGGTTGTGGGCCGGACCCCCAGTTGGGAATTTGCAAAGGGCACGGATCAGTGTTTCTCTCCATCTCTCCCTTCATCCCCCCACCCCCTCATAGCAATATTTCATCTTATATATCTCCCCAGGCAAGGGAAACAAAATAAAAAAATAAACAAATGGGACTATATCAAACTAAAAAGTTTTTGCACGATGAAGGAGACAATCAACAAAACAAAAAGACAACCCACTGAATGGAAGAGCATACTCACCAACACATCTGATAAGGGGTTAGTACCCAAAATCTATAAAGAACTTACAAAATTCAACACCAAAAAAACAAACAACCCAATTAAAAATAGGTAAAGGACCTGAATGGACACTTCACCAAAGAGGACATACACATGGCCAATAGACATATGAAAAGATGCTCAACATCACTAATCATCAGAGAAATGCAAATTAAAACCACAATGAGATACCTTCTCACACCTGTCAGAATGGCTGTCACCAGTAAATCAACAAACAACAAATGCTGGAGAGGATGTGGAGGAAAAGGGACACTTTTGCACTATTGGTGGGAATGCAGACTGGTACAACCACTGTGGAAAGCAGTGTAGAGATACCTCAAAAAATTAAAAATGGATCTGCCTTCTGATCTAGTGATCCCACTCCTGAAGAAACGCAAAACACTAATTTAACAGAACATAAGCACCCCTGTGTTCACTGCAGCATTATTTAGTATTGCCAAGATATGGAACCAGCCCAAGGGGCCATCAGTAGATGAGTGGACTGTGGGACATTTGCACAATGGAATACTGCTCAGCCATATAAAAGAAGAAATATCACCCTTTGCGAGAGCGTGGATGGACCTGGAGAACATCATGCTAAGTGAAATAAGCCAGGCAGGGAAAGGCAAATACCATATGATTTCACTTATATGTAGAATCTGACAAACAAACTGAACTATCAAGCAAAATAAAGAGAGACTCATGAATAGAGGGCAGGATGACAGCTATTGCTGGGGTGGGAGGGAGGTTAGAGAGTGGAGGGAATGAACAAAAAGGAAAAAGGACTCATGCACTACAGTGTAGTAATTGCAGGGGTAGGGGGTACAAGGAGGTTAAATGATAATGGAAAAATACAATAAAAAAATTTCTTTATAAAAAAAGAGCCCTGATAGGGTGGCTAAATTGATTGGAGTATCATCCCATAGACAAAAATGTTGCAGGTTCGATCCCCGGCCAAGGCACATATGTAGGCTGAGGGTTCAGTCCCCGGTCAGAGCATGTAGAGGAGGCAGCTCATTGATGTTTTTCTCTCTCCCTCTCCCTCCCATCCTCCCTCTCCCTCTGTCTCTCCCCCTCTCTCTCTCTAAAATCAATAAACATTATATTATTATTATGTATAAAGGAAGTATATTATTTTTGTAACTTTTCTGTAAGTCTAAAATTAGTCAAAACAAAAAGTAATTTTTTTATTAAAAATACACCCATATCCTCTGCACCCACAAAAAAAGAAGTTAATGCAGAGGGATTTCTACACTAAACTAGAGAAAATGTCAGAGCCAGGAATCTGTGCATCTAGAAGGCCAAAGGTAGAAAAAAGCTAAGTGTTTATCAAGGGTTTTCCTAAGAATATGAGCACATAATTTTTTAGTTTTTCTTTTTCCTAAGACCATCAAGCAAAAGTTCTCAGTCGTGGGCATTTAAAGCACTTGTTTTATTTTTATTTCATACTTATTTCTATAATAAAGAAAAAATTATGTATGCTAGTTGTAAAGTTTTTTTTTTTAAGTATAAGGAATTAGAAATTACCTACATTCCACCATCTAAAGATATACATGTTCTTAAGGTATCTTCTTCAAGAAAATGTACTTACAAAAAAAAAGAAAAGAAAATGTACTTACATACTTTTCCCATATAAACAGTTACAAATTTAAGTCCAACAACCCACTCTGTACTTAAAACTCCTAATTCATCACAGAAATTTTATAGCTACCAACCAAAAAATCTTCAGGAAAAAGGCAAGATAGTGATGTTTTGCAGTACATAGTTAACCATCCACTTTTCCATCACTTTCTGTAGACAACAAATGAAGTCAGGCCTTGTACTTGGCTTTATTTGCAAACTTCAGGGTATTTAAAACAAAAGCTAATACAAGTTTTAAAATCTTCCTGGTTCCCGAGTGAGGTGAGAACAGTCATGCCCCTCTGTGGCCCAGCATGGAAGTTGAAGCCCAAGTAGGATAAGGAGGCACAGTTTTGAGGCAAGAGCCCCAAGTGGGATGCCAAAGCTTAAACAGAATAAAAAGAGCAACCTCTCACGGGCAGCCTGACACAGAGGGACAGTGCTCATGAAGCACCTCACAGGGAAGGGGGCGGCAGCAGTGGTGAGATTCTAGTTACAAATAAAGTGATGGATTAAATAAGTATTTATTAAGGACAATGAGAACCAGGGTCTTCACTATCCGGGCTAGAACTTAGACATATGGAAAAGAAAAAGCTAAAATGAACCTTGCATTTTTAGATTGGAACTGGAAGTTATCTTTGCGATTCATTGCTTCCAATATACAAGACAGACAAATATATGAGATGTAAATGTGTCTCTGTGTACGGAATATTCACACATACATACATACAGAGAATACCTACTTATCTGTATACGTATACTTCTAGCTCTGTCTACTAAGAGGGCCTGGGAGCAGTATTCTTCCCTCCCCCTCCAAAGAGTGATGAGTACACCGAGCACTAAAACCTTGGTTTCTAAATTTTACTTTCCACTAAGAGGAACCAGGGCTCTTTGGAGAAATGGTTGACCCCAGGACTGGGGCAGGGGACATACAAAAAGAATCTAGGAACACCTTGTTGTGTCAGAAAAATAAGAAAATACTAAAAGAATGATGGATACCAAATGTATACAGGAGCCATCTTAAGAGGGCCCCTCACTGACCATATCTGGAACCACTGAAGCATGAGATTAAATGATGACAGTAATAGATTAAACCCCTTTAAATAAAACAGGGCATCCTAAATCCACACTGACATAAACACAGCAGTAAAGTGAAAGTTTCATAAGAAACATTATACATACATACTTGTTAAGTATCTCCCCTGAAGATACTTGTAACAAAGAGAAAAGATTAACTTTATAGTGCAGAAGGCTGGCAGGACCTATCTCACAGAAATCAAAGTTAAGTATAATCAATAAAGGACAAATCAACATTGAGTGCACTGAGTGCCACTGACAGGATGCAATGAAAACAGACAGCATCACTCTTGTGATATTCCTGCCAAAGCTGAGTATTTAATCATGAGGAATAGTAAGAAAAACCCAAGTTAGGGACATTCTGCAAAGTGACTGGTCTGTAAAGGTCATGAAAGGCTTTGATGATGGAACTGCTCTAATATGAGGAGAATAAAGAGACACAGCAACTAAAGGCAACACTAATTCTCAACTGAATCCTTTCATTAAAGTATCCTTCAGTAAAAGATATAATATAACTGGACAGCTGGTGAAATTTAAATGGGATCTGAGGTTTAAATGGTAGTAATGTCACAATGTTAATTTCCTGATTTTGATAGTTGTATTATGGTTATATAGAAGAATGTCCTCGTTTATAGAAGAAATAGGGGCAACAGGACATCAAATTGGCAGCTTACTGTCAAATAGTTGAAGAAAAAATTATTTGTACTAGAAATTTTTCAATATGAGACAGACTTTTAAAAATGCATCCCTCCATACCCATTCATGATACAAAAAAAAAAAAAAAAAAAAGGAAAAAGAAAAACATTCAACAAATTAGGAATATAAGGGAATTTCTTCAACCTGATAACAGGCATCTACGAAAAAGCCACAGCCAACATCTTAATTAATGGTGACAGATGGAATGTTTTTACCCCCAGATCAAGAACACGACAAGGATGTCCACTCTTGCCACTTGTATTCAACTCTAAAGCTGATCTAGTGCAGTACTCATGGCCACACAGCCAAGCTAATGGTGAAACCAAGACGGGAATCCAGTGCAATCGGGCCTTTTTTACATGGAGCTCTTTTCCACCACACTGTCCTATTCCTTATGTCCCATCCCTTCTCAAAGCAACTTGTTTCCCAAGAGTAACTCAGAACTGCAAAAAATCCTGGAACCTCTAATTTACTTTACTTAGATTTTATTTATTTTAAAGGTTTTATTTATTTTCAGAGAGAGGGGAAGGGAGAAAGGGAGAGAAACATCAATGTGTGAAAGATACAGCGACACATGTGAGAGAGACATTGGTTGGTTGCCTCTCACCTGCCCCCAACTAAAAACCTGGTCCACAACCCAGGCACATGCCTTGACCAGGAATTGAACCAGCAACCTTTCAGTTCACAGGCTGGCACTCAATCTACTAAGCCATACCAGCCAGGGCTAATTTCTTTATAATAAGAAACACACACATAAATACTAGTTACTGGCTACATTGACATTTAGAGTTTGAAAATGGCAAGTTGTGAGCAAAAATTGAATTGTGTTTATGACTAGGGTTCCATACTTTCAGGAACCCATATCCCTGGACAAATTTATCCAAAAGATACTGATTCCTATATGTGCCAGACATTGTGCTAGGTACCAGGAATACCGTTATAGGGGGCCCTTGCTCCTTCAGAGCTCCTGGCCCCGATATAACTCTACACACCCTAAAATACAGTAGCCTGCAAAGCTGGACAAAGGATCATCATATTAACTGAAGTGGTACCCATCCTCCTCACTGGGCCTTCCTCTACATGGAGAAAACTAGCAGAACTTAGAACTAGAATGATCTTTTCTTCAAATGAGGAAACTAAGGCCAAGATTTGTAAGGGCCTCAATTTACTTTTTTGAATTTTTATTTTTTTTTAATTCTTTATTTTATTGATTATGCAACTACAGTTGGCCCATTTTCCCCCCTCACTCCCCACCACCCTGCCCATCCCCTCCCACCCACATTCCCCCCTTTAGTTCATGTCCATGTGTCATAAGTTCTCTAGTGTCTACATGTCCCATACTATTCCTACCCTCCCCTTGTCTATTTTC